>PITA01014246.1:0-54299 GCA_004023965.1 Spilogale gracilis
TTAACCTACTGAGCCACCCAGGCGCCCAGTGTGAGAATTTTTATTATGCCAAATTTGATGGTAATATCTAGGATTTTCTTATAATTAAAGAGCACATATTTGACCAAGAACTAGTTCACAAATTCTCAATAAATAATATGAAATTGAGGTCATAGAAACTATAGTGTATAATTATAGTACAATAAAACCAGAATTCAACTCTTTTAAAATATAGCAAATTATTTTTTAAACTTACAAATAATTTAGGCACTAAAGAAAAATATAAACATAGAAATTAGTAACTATTTAGAACTGGCTAACACTGAAAATACTATATATTCAAATTGTGAGATGCAGCAAAAACAGTTTTTAGGAGAAATTTTGTAACACATTGTATTTATATGTGTAACAATAGGGAAACAGGAAGATTGACCTAAGTCTTCAATAAAAATTACAGAGAAAATAATAAGATAAGCCCAAATAAAATAGTATGAAGTGAATTTTATTTGTAAGCATAGAAATTAACAAAATAGAAAATGAAGAAATAACAGGATTGGTCAAATCAAGACCTTTTCTTTAAAAATACGGAGTAAACACAGTCTTGTCTCACACTGAAAGCAGCTACAATATGGGGACGGAATTCATGAAGCAGTTATTTGAGGACTCTGCAAAGTAAATGGGAGCTGGGGACTGAGAACAATCATTCAAATTCTAAGTAGCACTCAACCAGTGATGAACCATTTTTTTTCCCTGTATATCCCCCAGATTGTTCTAAGCCTGAAACCCAGAAGTGAATGCTAGCATAGACAGAGAAGGCTCCAGGACAATATCTCAAATTCAGGTCTGAAAGGCAACAAAGGGGCATCCTGATAGGAACTGGCACCTGACACTATGCAAGAAGAGAACTTTCCTCTCTGATCAGATGTGCTCTGGTCCGAAAGAGGAAGAGTGAATATCTGTGGGTTTTATTATTTTTTTTAAGATTTTATTTGACAGAGAGACACAGCTAGAGAGGGAACACAAGCAGGGAGAGTGAGAGGGGGAGAAGCAGGCCTCCTGCCAAGCAGGGAACCTAATGCAGGGCTCGATTCCGGGTCTCCGGGATCATTATCTGAGCCGAAGGCAGGCTCAGGCACCCCATATCTGTTCTTTTTTTCTCTGTCATCCAATCACTTGACCCCAGATACATGTGTAGTCATAGAAAGTGTGTAACAGAGAAAGGTGAATAAATCCCCAGATTTCTGGCTGGATGATTGAAACGAGAACTCCAGGAAGCCAGACAGAGAGCGAGGGAAGAGTTTAGGAAAGCAACCCCATAAAGTTGTTCATGAACTCATGAACACACTTCCAAATTATAACTGTGTGGATCTGATCCTAAACAGCATACTGAAAAACTCTGAGAATTAAACTAGGAGATAAACCACTACCCACGTCCCATATTGGCCGCTGGGTGGTGCACATGCTGGACAGATCTCAATGATATTGTAAAGGCTTTGAAACTAATGGTAAAATCACAACTCACAGAAGTTTGGATGGAACTTTTGGCCTAAACTCAACCAAGCTAATTGCCTGTTAAAACAAAAATACTGACAGAATTAAACAAGACTCAGAATCTTAAAATATACTACTCAAAATGTTGAGTATTCAATCCTAAATTATTCAGCACACAAAGAACCATGAAAACCTTGACTCAGATGGGAAGACAATGAATAGATAGCAACACTAAGATGATACAGATGTTTGAATTATCTGACAAAGATTTTAAAGCAGCTATTATTAAAATATTCTAAGAAGTAAGGACAAACATTGTGGAAATGAATGGAAAGAGTAACAAACTTTCAGCAATGAAACAGAATATATGTATATCCATACACAGAGACAAACAATTTAGAACTGAAAAATACAATAATCAAAATTTTAAACTCCTAATGAATTAAATACAGAACAGAGATGACAGAGGAAAAATTCCATGAACTTAAAGAGAATTATCCAGTCTAAAGAATAGAGAGAAAAAATACTGAAAAACTAGTTTAATGTAATTATTAATTATAGTTACTAACTTATTTTATTAACAAATTAAAGAAGAAAAATACATGATCATCTAAATGTTTAAGAAACATTTGATAAAATTTAACACTTATTCATGCTTTAAAAAAATAAACTCTTAGCAAATCAGAAAAGATTTATAACCTGAAAGAATACTATTACAAAAAAAATATTTATAAAACAGTGGAACCATTCTCCAAAATTAGGAAGCAAGAAAGATGTCCACCATCCCTTCTATTCAACACAATACAGGAAATAAACACCAGAACTAGTAAGAACTAGTAAGTATTAGAATAAACAGGCAAAAATACCACTTAAAACAGCAACAAAAATATTAGGTACCTAAAAATAAATCTTTTTTTTAAATATGCAAAATTTTTATTAAAAGTATAAGAGTTTACTGTAAGGACATAAAAGACCAAAATTAAAGGAGGGCTATACCATTTTAACAGATGGAAAGACTAAATATCTTCCCAAATCACTCTTTAAATATTTGTAATTCTAAATAAATTCCCAATAGGATAGAACTTCACATATCGCTTCTAAATTTCATATGAAAAAGTAAAATGCCAAGAGTAGCCATAATAATTTTTGAGAAGGGGAAAAGGAGAAGACAGAATGTAGTGGCTATGACTAGATCTGTTTGTGGAAAGCCCCTAGAGTAAGCATAAATGGGAAACTTCCCAGACCATATAGTACAGGTACAGATAGAGGCCCCAGTGCTGATCCAGCAAGAACACCATGGTCTGTGTAAAAGAATTATGGTGGTATTCATACCAGGATTGCCAAATAAATCAATGGAACAGAGTACAGAGTCTAGAAATAGATCTACAGGGACATCTGGATGGCTCAGTTGGTTGAACATCTGCCTTCGGCTTAAGTCATGATCTCAGGATCCTAGGATCAAGTCTTGCGTCAGGCTCCTTGCTCAGCAGGAAGCCTGCTTCTCCCTCTGCTTGCCACTACCCCTGCTTGTGCTCTCTCTGACAAATAAATAAACAAAAGCTTTAAAAAAAAGAAAGAAATAGGTCTACATATAAGATTTAGACATACGGTAGATATGACATTGTAGGTCAATAGGGAAATCAAATCAATAAATGGTATTGGAACAACTGGCTTTCCATATAACAAAAAATTAGATTTCTTTCTCCCATTATTGAAAATTTAAAATTCCAAATGAATTAAAGACCTTAAATATTAAGAAAAACACTTTAAAAATATGTGGAGAATAACTTCATGGCTTCTATATAGGTAGTGATTTCTATAATACAAAAAATACATATTATGAAAAATAGATTGAGAAATTTGACCACACTATGATTAAAAGCTTAGGCATAATAATAAATATCATAAACAAAATTAAAATATGGGCCACAGGGGCTCAGTTGGTTGGGTGTCTGCCTTTAGCTTGGGTCATGATCCCAGGGTCCTGGGATCAAGCCCTGTACTGGGCTCCTTGCTCAGCAGGGAGCTTGCTTTTCCCTCTGCCTGCTGTTCCCCCTGCTTATGTTCTTTCTCTGTCAAATAAATAAAATCCTTAAAAAAAAAAAAAGAATACAGGCCACAGGAGAGTATATATTTACAACATATAAAATAATAAGGGATTAGTATCCATAAACTATAAGAAATTCCTACAAATTAATGAAGAAAATAAATCCTTTGAAATGCAAGTTGATACTATTTGATTAAGTTGAAGATGTGCATATCCAATAACACAGCAGTTCTACCTCTAGGTGTGTCCTCCAGAGAAATCCTCATACATGTACACAAGGAGACAAGTACAGTATTGCTTACAATAACAATGTCAATTCAATGCCCATCAATAACGACAAGGATAAAGTATGACATAGTCCAATAATGGAATATTATGCAACCGATCAAATAAACAATGATCTACATGTATCAATATGGATAAACCTCAAAAACATGATGTTTAGCAATACAAGAGCAAGCTACAAATAAACATATACATTATGAGATAGTTTATATAACATTTTAAAACAAAGAATGTTCTATGTTATTAACAGATGCATACCCAATAAAAGTTTTAAAAATGCATGGGAAATATACACACCAATTTCAGTATGATGGTCACCTCTAGAAAGGAGAGAGAGGAATGAGATGGGTAGGGGTACATTACCTTTATCTACTACATTTTATTTGTTAAGAAGAAGGAATTTAGAGAGATGAGGGAGGTTCACAGGTATCATTATTTTCTAAGCTTTGTTGCATGTTTTAATATTTAAATAAAAATTAAATAAAAATTCACAAACCAAAGCCACTCTCTTCAGGAAATAGATTATTATCAACATCTTTCCCAAAGGGTTCCCTTCTCTCTCTTTTTCTTCTTCTCTCCATTATTCACCAAAATTCTGTGTAGGCCTCAATTCCTCTGAAAAAGCTCCCTGACTCCTCACTCTGCCTGTCTCTCCCCCTCCCTCCTCTACATCCCCACTGGATACCCCCACTGCACTCACACCATTCTCTGTTATCAGAGCTACTGATGTGTTGGGCTGAACCACAGAAGACTGCTGCTGTTTCTAGGTCAAAAACATTTGAATACTGGAAATGTCATATGGCTCCACAGATAATTACATTTAGATATGGGCCTCTCCTACCAGACTCTGGGACCCCTGAGTATTCATGTTATATTCACTGCGTTGTGTAGGGGCATTACACAGAGGTGCTCAGTGGTCACTTTAATTAAACTGATTCCATTAAGGACAGGCATACCTTTTATGCCTCTCCTTCAATCTCTTCCCTCTAGATTTAAAAGGACAGATAATTGGTACAACATTTTTTTTTACCACCTTTATCATCAAGAGCTCTGGAGTGGTCACTGTTATGGTCTTTGCTTCACGGAGTTCTACTTATAGAAGGAGCTAGAATTAAAATATGTGAGCAAAGAACTCACAAGAGCTGCTCAGCTGTGGGGCAAAAGGGATTCCTGAGAAACTGAGAAGCCAGTGTACTGCTGCAATAATGCATGAAGATAAGATGCATGTCTTATTCATTTGTCCAGAATCAGATGCAACTAATCCAGACGTAGAACAACCCAAGAATCCAAGTATATTGTACCATTTTAACTGCCATATTCAACCACTGCTCTTCGTGAGCCTTCTGATTCCTGCACAGAAAATTGACCAGAATCTTCCAACCCAGGAAAAGGAAATTATGATCATTGTTAGTGGCAGTTGGTTTCAGGAATGAGCCAGTTTGTGCCTGCTTTACAAAGGACCAAAGGACGGTCTGCTTATTTCCTTTCTTCTGTTTTTATAAAGGGTTGTGTCCCATAGTTGCAGCTCAAAGCAAGAGGAGATATTCTAACAAGGAAAAATAGCATAAAATTTAAACATTATAATGAATTCTTTTCACTATTTAGGGTATTTGGAATCTTATTTAATAGCTTCAAAAGCTTGCAGCTGTTACTTAAAACAGAATGTGTGCTATCTGAATTCCAAAGAGCTGTTTTATAAGTGAAATGGAATGAACTGTAGAAGGGATTCTGAGTATAATCCTTTCCTACATCTTTGCCGTATATAGGACTATGACATTCTTAAAATTTCAAGCAGGGAAACCTGCTCTGGTTACCTTGGTGACTAACTGGGGATAAAAATTACACATAATTGCTGCTGATGTCACTACTGCCATATTGTTTCCAAGGCTACAGATTGTCTCCAAATAATTGTAATGCTTTGTGCACTGGAAGCCCACTCTGTAGGAAAAAGCTTATTTCTGCAGTTACTCTTTCTAAATCTATCTAATAAACCGTCCATGGCCTCTCAGGGACTTTGGATAATTATGGAGATAAATTGTCATTGAAAATGCCTCTATCTTAAGCTATTCCAGACACATAAACATAGTTTGAAAAATCTAATATAGAGAAAAGTTAGTTTCTACTAGGATATATCAGAAAATTGCCTTCTAAAACACATTTCTTTTAAATGCTAGCAAATAAAGCAAATTGCAGAAATATGTTTGTATGTGTGTGTACTCTGCATGGAAAATAATGAAAAATGTGCAACTGACTATATACCTCAGTGGTACCCTCTGAAGGGGAGGATGAAGGCAGACTTTCATTCTCTAGAAGACATTCATTTGTATGATACCTGAATTTCTGCAGTCTGCATATATTATTTTTCTAATCAGATAAAATAGCACAGGTAAAACAAAATTCCTAGTCCCCAGCAGAGTTATCCTTAAATTACCACCCTAAAAGAAACAGTTTCCTAAATTGAGTGAATAAATGAAGCCATTTATAAAGGTCGCATTTCCCTCTGACCTGCTTTCATGCGTAAAAGCAGTCCCTTGTGAGTTCTTTGTGCAATTACATTCAGCCACAGCACAGGTACTCTCATATGTTACATTGTATAAAAATCAAGAATCTCTTTGAGAATCAACAATTGATGTATACTGATATAATCACTTGTGTTCATGTAAGCCATAGACACTGACTGCCCAAGAGCTCACCACAAAACAGCTGTGGTCCATGAAAAAAAAACCACATTAAATTTTAGCTTCTTGGGAAATCCTATTTAAAGCATAATATACTCGAAAAACACTCCAGTAATGATGTCATTAACAATAACAATCATTAGAATAGAGTATCAGTATTTCCAAAGCCACCAAACCTGCTGGTAAACCTGAGTTTCTAGGTGCAGCTGGAGCCCTGGATTTAATTGCTCACCTGACCAACAGACCAGGAGCCTTCCACCAGCCCTCTCCAAGTCCTGCAGAGGTCTTGTGCTGCTTGATGACACTCAGTTCCAGCAGTGACCTTGTCAGCAGGACATTTTCCACTAAAGCAAAACAGCACTGGTGTTCACTGTAACTCAGCTGCCCTTGCTTCCCTAAGCAGCAGGTTTTGCATAGTAACAATTTACCTTTGGAGCCCATTTACCATATAATGCATGAAATGGCCCACATCTGGGGGTTTGGAAGGGGGACTCATGGAACAATCTTCATCTTTTAGACTAAAATATACAGAAACTAGAGATAGGAACTTTGATACAAATAAATAAATAAATTATAAAGGAAAAGCACAGCCCTTTGTATCAGGGAATACTGATTCTTTTTCTGCTGGTGAAATTTACATAGGCAATTGCAGCTATGAAAGAGAATGGAGAAAAAAGAACTATGTTTACAAGAAAAGCAATGGGATACATTGAGCAGGCATCATGTATTCAGTGAGGAACTGAATACTAACTTCTACTTGCCTTTTGATGGTCAACACATTAGACTCTAATAATGATTTAATGATTTATTTTTGTGCTTCCTACAATTGGCCATGTACGTGACTACCCATACATTTACAACTTAATTACTGCTACAGACTGTACAATCAATTAAGGTGGCATGACTATTAGTATACAGGATCTGCAGACCATATAAAATGTTTTCTGATTTTACCAAAGTCGATTCCGGAAGCTCTTAGATAACCATAAGCAAATAGGTTCCACTCTAGAAAGCTCTTTAGGACATCATGAGACCAGAATTAATATAGCTTGGGTTTTAGGAGCAAGTAGTCTATAAATAACAGAGGACTCAGTCATATTGTTCCAAGGTTCTCTAAGTGACCCATTTATTTGCCATTTCAATGGACCATTGTAGAAATAGTTCAGTTAGGACTTGATCTCATACCAGTTTCTATATCACCCACTCCTGACTTGGGCAAAAATCTCTTTCTGTGCCAGTGGGCACAGATTGGAAATCTATACCAGCTCTTTGTATAACTTCATTTGTCTGAAATGATAATTACTATTCCAGGAATGAAGTTCGTACGTGATCTATGAATGACTCCTCCCAGAAGATGACATGGGCTAGCACGAAAAAAATATGGAGCTGCAACTCCAAGGATCTTCACACATTGCAGACAGGAGAGCAGCTTGGATTTGGTGAAGATTAAATAAGTCTGCTGTTAAAAAAAGATAAATGATGGAGATTATTTATTTAAAGATTTTATTTATTTATTTGAGAGAGAGAGAGCACAATCCAGGGAGAGGGGTAGAGGAGAGGGAGAAGCAGACTCCCCACTGAGCAAGGAGCCACACACAGGGCTTGATCCCAAGACCCAGAGATCATGACCTGAGCGGAAGGCAGATGCTTAACCAACTGAGCCACCCAGATGCCCCAGGATGGGGATTATTTAAAGCTTCATAACCACTGTAACTACATGCAGATACTCAAAGGTGATTATTTTTTTGTTTTGCTTTGCCTGTGTGAACAAAATATAAACACTATTTAAGCTGAAAATTTCTTCCTTTACCTCCATAAAATGCCAGATAACTGGTTTAATTCATTTTTTGTTTTGTTTTCTGCACAGATTTTACTGGTTTTACAGTACTATGTGTTTTCTGCAAAGCAAGAAACAATTCCTTAATAAACATGCCTCAGAAGTCAAAACAAAAAGCAAGAAAACATTCTTACCCTGACTACTTATAAACTCCAGACTTATTGTTCAAATACGGTAGCAGTAAAATAATATGTGAATAGGAACTTTAAGAGGCCCTAACGCTATGCCTTTCTAAATAAAACAAAATAAAATGGATGCAATTGCCCAGTATATAGGACACAGTACACATGATATACGACATAGTAATGCTAATAATTCAACTAAACCAAGTTCCAAAGTAAAGTGCTGGAAGGCAATGATAACATTTGGAAATTTGGGATGAAAAAGGATTGACAGTAATCTGAGACATTTGCAACTTTCAGTATCTCACTTGATGGACTCTATCCTAAGACACCGAAAAGCCCTGAAACAAATAAACAAAAAAACCTGTTCACGTTGTTTAAACCAAAATGTCCCAAATGCACCTGATCACAGCAACTTTCGTAAGTCATAACTGTTGTTGTTGTTTTCAGTTAGCCTATTTAAACATTCTATGAACCAATGTTTAAGTCTGGGAGATGCTGACTTAGGACAATAATAATAATAAATATTATTAAAGCTCTCAAATAGTTAATGGGCAAAACATTAAATGAGTGCCTAGCAGAAACTGGAGCTGAGGAATGTGGATTTATTTCCCTTTGAAAAGTAGAACTATAAAGTGGAGAAACAGTACCTTCTATTTGGGCAACATTTTGATGCCAAAAAGGAAAATCATGTTCCATAATTAACATCCCTATTATCCGGAGCCTAAGGTCACAAGAAAATTAAAAAAGAGAATTGAGTAAAACCATACATAATGAAGTGCTAAGATTTATTATTAAGAGAAATTAGTATGTTTTTATGAAGAAATCCTATTTTCCTTTGTTTTCTTTTCTTTTTGATAGATTCATTTTTTAGGTCAAGTTTATTGAGTTATAATTGACATTTGGCAAAACTCACCCTCTTTAGGTACAGTTCTGTGAGTTCTGACAAACATACAGAGTCATGTGATCACCACCAGAATCAAAATACAGACCATTTCCATCACTCCAAACAGTTGTCTGATGCTTCTCTGTGGTCAATCTCCAACCCCACTCCTATGCTTTTCAGTTTTAATTCTACAGAATAATTTCCAGGGCACTCTACAGTAGGATTCATTCAATGTTTACTGAGTGCCTACTAACACCAGGCACTGTGCTATATGGAAGTGAGAATATAAAGAGAAAAGAAGCCTTGTGCCTTTCCTCAGAAAGCTCCCAGAGAAAAGCTAGTCAAAGCTCTCCTGGTTGCACTGAGAAAAACCTGTTTCAAATAACTTGAGCAAAAAGAGTTTTATTTAAGGCTATAGCACTCCAGTGAACCTGAAAACAAACAAACAAAAATACATTCAAACAAGCTACAAGTGACCCATGCTAGGATCAAAGAAGGCAAGAAATTTGTATTGGATCCCTATACCATATGTCTCACCAACACCTCAAGTTACCTAGCTTTTCTCTCTCCTCTACTCCCTCTCTGTCCCAGCTTGCTCTACTCATAAATCTTGATATAGATCCAATATGGCCATCCTAATCCCAACTCTTCCCAACCTTTCAGCTCATATACTGCTGCAGACTGAATGTTTGTGTCCTATCCCAGAAATTAATACATTGAAATCTAATCCCCAGTATGCTGGCCTGTGGGAGGTGAACAGATCATGAGAACAGAACAATCATGAATGGGATTAGGGCCTTTAATAAATCCCACAGAGGTCCCCCACTCCTTCTACCATGTGAGGACACAGCAACAGAATAGCTTCCTGTGAATGAGGAAGCAGGCTGTCCTCAGACACTGAGTCTATTAGCACCTTGATCTTGGCCTTCCCAATCTCCAAAACTATGAGATAAATATCTGCTATTTATAAGCCACCCAGTCTATGGTATTCTATTATACCACCAAGTGGAACGTTCTATGTCTCAGTTAGAATTTCCAAGAGAGGAAATCTGGTTGGCCCAGAACCTTAATCTATGGCTCTGCCATTTAAAGTGGAGATCTCCAAAGATATTTGCAAATGATATATCCAATAAGAGGTTAATACCAATAAATACAAAGAACTTATACAACTCGACATCAAAAAAGCAAACAATCCAATTTAAAAATAGGGAGAAGACCTGAATAGACATTTTTCCAAAGAAGACATACTAATGACAAACAAGACACATGAAAAGATGCTCAATATCACTTATCATCAGGGAAATGCATACTAAAACTACAACAAGGTATCATCTCACACCTGTCAGAATGGTTAAAATCAAAAAGACAAGAAATAAAAAGTGTTGGCGAGTATGCGGAGAAAAAGAAACTCTCGTGTATTATTGGTAGGAATGTAAATTGTACACTGTGGAAAATAGTATAGAAGTTTCTCTAAAAATTAAAAATGGAAATACCATATGACCTAATAATTCCACTACTGGGTATTTGCCAAAGGAAATGAGAACACTAATTCAGAAAGATATATGCACCTGTATATTTCCTGCAGTATTATTTGTAACAGACAAGATATGGAAGCAACCTGAGTGTCTATCAATAGATGAATGGATAAAGAGGTGGTATATATATATATATATATATATATATATATATATATATATATATATACATACACAATGGAATGTTGTACAGCCACAAAAATGATGAAATCTTGGGGTAGTTAAGCATCTGATTCAGTCATTTAGGCAACTGACTCGTGGTTTTGGCTCAGGTCATGATCTCATGGGTCATGAGATCAAGCCCCACAGTCTGGCTCTGCAGTCAGTGAGGAGTCTGCTTGAAGTCACCTTCTGCCCCTCCCCCCACTCATCTGCATGCTCTTTCTAAAATAAATAAATAATAAAAATATTTTTTTTTAAATGAGATCTTCCCATTTACAACAACATGGATGGACTTAGAGGGAATTATACTAAGTGAAATAAGTTAGACTAAGAAAGACAAATACCATATG
Source organism: Spilogale gracilis (assembly GCA_004023965.1). Classification (NCBI taxonomy): domain Eukaryota; kingdom Metazoa; phylum Chordata; class Mammalia; order Carnivora; family Mephitidae; genus Spilogale; species Spilogale gracilis. The sequence continues at coordinate 11,373 of PITA01014246.1, forward strand.
ATTTCATTCATATGAAAATCTAAATGGCATCTAAAAAGCAAATGAATAAATAAATAAACAAACAAAAAGCAGAATCAGACCTATAAATACAGAAAACAAACAAACTGGGGGTTGCCAGAGGTAAGGAATTGGAAGTATAGGCAAAATGGGTAAAGGGGAATAGGAGATACAGACTTCCAGTAATGGAATGAATAAGTCATGGGAATAGCATTGTATGGTGACAGATGGTAGCTACACTTGTGGTGAGCACAATATAACATAAAGTATTCATAGTATAACATAAAGGTGTTAAATCGCTATCTTGTATACTTGAAACTAATGTAAAACTGTGTGCCAACTATATTTTAAAATTTTTTTTAATATTTTATTTGAGAAAGAGAGCGAGAGACAGCACAAGCAAGGGGGAGGGGCAGAAGAAATGGGAGAAGCAGGCTCCCAATTTAGGAGAGAGTCCAAAGCTGGGCTTGATCTCAGGATCCTGGGATCATGACCAAGTTGAAGGTAGATGCTTAATCAACTGAGCCACCCAGGTGCCCCTAAATTTTTTTTAATAATAAAAAAATATTTTAAATAAAAGAAGTGAGGCCCAGGTCTCTTTTTATTACCTTTGGCCTAGGAAATTGGGGTCATTTCAAGCTTAGAAATACCTTAAGTTGAAAATAGAGCTACAACCCAATAATCACACTACTGGGTATTTACCCTAAAGATACAAATGTAGTGATCTAAAGGGGCACATACACCTGAATGTTTATAGCAGCAATGTCCATAAGAGCCACACTATGAAAAGAGCCTAGATGTCCATCAACAGATGAATGGATAAAGAAGATGTGATGGGTATATATATAATGGAATACTACACAGTCATCAAAAAACAAAATCCTGCCATTTGCAACAACGTGGATGGAACTGGAGGGTATTAGGCTAACTGAAATAAGTCAATCAGAAAAAGACAATTATCATATGATCTCTCTGATATGAGGAATTTTTGAGGCAGGGTGGGGGGTCATCGGGGAAAGGGAGAGAAAAATGAAACAATATGGGACAGGGGAGGGAGACATACCATAAGAGACTCTTAATCTCAGAAAACAAACTTAGAATTGATGGGGTGGGGAGGAGGGGAGGGATAGGGTGACTGGGTTATGGACATTGGAGAGGGTATGTGCTATGGTGAGTGCTATGAACTGTGTAGGACTAATGATTTACACACCTGTACCCCGAAACAATTAATACGCTATATGTTAATTAAAAAAGAAATATTTTATTTTTAGGATTTATTTATTTTAGGGAAAGAGTGTATGCACAAGTAAATGGAGGTGGGGGTTGGGTGGAATCTCAAGCAAACCCACTGCTAAGCACAGAGCCTGATGCAAGGCTTGATCTCACAACCCTGAGATCATGACCTGAGCAGAAATCAAGAGCTGGACACTGAACCAACTGACCCACCCAAATGCCCCTCAAGCTTAGATATATCTTATTCTAGGAATCAGACAGTTATCACAAAAACTATTTATTAGACCAACATTATGTGATAAATGCATACAAGAGTCCGATCCTGCTTGGTGGGTTTGAAGATTTCATAGAGGAGGTGATATATTAGCTGGGTTTCAACAGATGGTCGCCAAATGCAGCTAGTGGCAGCATCCAAGAGTAATGTGGAAGATGGAGCATGTGAGAGCATTCCAGGCTGAGGATATAGTATGTGAAAAACATGAAGAACCATGCAAGGGCATATCTTCTTTAGGGAAATTAATCTGATATAACTGGAGAGCAGAGTACATCTGGACAGTGACAAAAGAAAATAAGTAGGAACCAGAATACAAAGGGCCTTACAGGCTATAGCAAGAGATCTAAACTTCATCCTATAAACCATTCAAAGACTTGAGGCAAGAGAAAGACTCTAGATTTGTTGATATAATAAACTTAAGAACTCAGAGTCCCAAAGTCCCAGAAATCTCAGATCCCTACCTTTGTCAAAGACAGAAATGCATAAATATTGCTCCAGGCTAAATCACTCTGTTAATTATCAGCTGAGGCTTTCATCCCAAACCCCAGGATAGTCATTGGGTGAGATGGGCCAGACTTCAGAGAGCTGAGAGGACCCCTTCTGACGTGGCTCCAGGCAACCCTCAAACCTACACCCAAAGCAGGCTGAGTAACCTCTTTGGATCCTTCCTGAAGACTCACTTTTAAATCCTGACTCTCTTGAGCTTGCACCCTGGATGGCAAAATAAATTTGAGCCCAAGGGAAATACATACAGCCACCACCCCCATCTAAAAGAAAAGGGAGAAAGAGTAGTTTACCCAATGCTCCTTCCCATAATGGTTACCATCTCTCCCCTCTGGCTCTATCCCTTACTGTGGTCTTACTGCATCTACTGGCTGGGCTCCCTCCTTGTGTGTGAGTAAAATAAATGGGGGAAATTTGGGATCTCTCAAGAGTGTTGAGGGCTCCAGTGGTGACAAGACTAACACAATCTTTCATTAAGAAAACTGACAGTGATTTAAAGAATGAACTGCAGAGTTTGACTATGGAGACTGGGAGACCAGTTGAAGGGTTACTGTTCCAATGGTTTGGGTGGGATATTGATGAAGGACCACACCAGAGCAGTGGTCTAGGGCTTGGAAAGGAGTTCTGAAGCCTTAGGGAGCATCAAAATCACCAGCAGGACTTATTAAAACATAGATATGTAGGCCCCACCCCCAGAGTTTCTGATTCAGTAGGTCTGGGTTAGGAATTGAGATAATGCATTTCTACCATGCTCCCCAGTGATGCTGATGTTACTGGTAGAGGGACCAAGCTTTGAGAACTACTGGAAGAGCACATTTCATGCACTAAGTAAAAAATGAAGTGCTTTCTTTTGTCTTTTAGAAAAGTAGTATGTTCTTTGCGCTAGGGGCATTAAGATAAAATGTAGAACATTCATAGTCCCTCACCAGCCAGGAAGTTTCCTATACACAAAAAGCTATTGTTACAGAATGTAATGTTGTTACATTCTGAACCTGGATACAAAGAGCCACCCAAATCTACCAGTCCCATATAAAAGTGTGAGACTACATTTGAAGCAACTTGGAAACAAAAGCAATTTTAAGGAAGGCTTCCAAATTTCATTGCATGTAGCATCAGAGTCAGCACTGGGCATAAAGCCATTAAATTTGGCTTCTCAGTGGTCAAAATTCTCATTATGACTTAGTAATTTTCACAATTTCTTAGTAAGACCAGATAAGTAGCACTAATATATCACTTTTCACAAGATAACTCAGCTTAAGGAATTTCTGGGTTCATTGCATGTTAAAATGGTTCATGCTAGTCAACCTCAGGATTAGGCCATGCTGTACTCTACCCACTAGGCCAGACGCAACACAAGCAGAGGCAGCAGAGGGAGAAGGTTCAAAGTATCAAATACCAAAGTATAAGCTTTATTAGCCACCTCCCTTCATAATTTAGACCCTTCTGTTGGAGATTTGAAAATATGTTCTAGACAGATGACATGTTAACAGAATCATTTCATGGTTCAGCGTCCTCTCAGCATGATTTATCTCTATCTGTAGGCACCGGAAGCCCCCTAGTCATGAGATTTATGAGCTACCTATATAATTTTATTGAGAGGAAATGTTGCATTATTGAAAAACAAAATGATAATATTTGTTTTAAGATTATGCCATTTTCCAATTAAAAGTTTTAAAGCTAAAACATGTTCATCACTTTCGTATTCCCTGTGTCCCATCCGTTTCTTTATCCCATTGGCAAATACTAAAATTATACCTTGAGGAGAAAAGAAAGAGGACCTCCTCATTTCTCAACTCTTGGAAAGGACTTGGGCTTTTAAGACTAGGCATAAATTCCAAATCTCCTACTTAGTAGCAATCTTTATGGGCTTCAGTTTCCATATCTGGAATATAAATATAATACTTCCTTCCAGAGTCTGAGAATTAGCTGAGATAAATATATGTGAGGGCACCCAGGTGGCTCAGTTGGTTGAGTGTCTGCCTTGGGCTTAGATCATGAACCCAGGGTCCTGGGATCGAGCCCCATGCCCTCCCCTCTCCCCCTCTCCCTACTCATGTTTGCTTCTCTCCCTCTCTCTCTCTCTCTCTCAAATAAATAAAAATCCTTTAAGATTAAAAGAAGCTTTGACAAATAAATAAATACCTATGGCTACAGCTTATTAATGGTGAACAGAATTAATGGTGAAGTATTCCACAGCTCCATGACTGTAGAACCAATAGTTGGAGCAGTAGTGTTAGTTGGAGTAAAATAACTTTTTTTTCTCTTCTCTCACATTTACCATACAAGCTCAGCTAAAGAAAGGTTGATGAAATAAACAACAAAAGTTACCAAATGTCTAAGTTCATGCAATAACCATGAGTTATAGCTCCCTAGGTGAATACCTCCTTCCCCTGGGCCACAGCTCTGACCCCTCAGCCCCACCAAGTTCTACCCTCAGCTGCCATTCCAACAACCTCGCAACAACTGGAGGCAACACAAAATGGTGGCTCTAGCGTGACTGTCAGGCTGTGGTGGACTTCCATGCAGGGTAGGGCCATGAGGACAAAGGAGCCTATACTGTGTAAGTTGTTGGATACTACAGGTTAAAACAGTGTTGGGTTTAAGACCAAGGAACAGGAAAGTGAAACCAAAATCTGAGAAAACAGGCCCAGGGAGAATGAAACAAGTACCTCAGATCTAAGCAGCTATGTGCCCAGAGTATATAAAAGATGAGAAACATTTAGAGTAAAAACGTGATTTTATGTCTCCATCACCCTATCACTGTCAGTCATGCTCATCCAAACTTTAGTCCTGTTTTTTACAACTACTGGACAGACTTACTAGTTTTCTTGTTTCTTTTTATAATTTTTTTTCTTTTAACACAAGTAATATGAAAATATATCCTCTGTGTAAAAAACTGAAATAATACAAAAGTATAGAATCAAAGCAAAAGTGCTGCCTCCCCTCAGGGGAAAGCACTGTTAGGAGTTGGATGTATATCCTTTGAGCCTTTTTCCATGTCATGTCCATTTAAATATGCAGAGATTCATAGTAACTCGACCATAGTGTACATAATAATCTACAACTTGGTTTTTTCCATTTAGTACTGAGTTTTTGGAACAGTTGTTCTCAAAGTGTGGACTCCATACCAGCATCATTATCACATGAAACTTGTTTAGAAACAGAAATTCTTCTGCCCTGCCACAAACATCAAACCTCCTGAATCAGAAATTCAGGAAATAAGCCCTGAAATCTGTCTTTTAACAAGTCCTATAGCTGGTTCCAATGCACAATAACGTTCGAGAACCTCTATTTTTAAAATCTTTCCAGGTTGGGACATACAGAACTACATACTCTTTTTAATGGATGTATGTTATTCTACAGACCGGACCGTACATACTATAGCTGTTTAGGCATTGGCTTTCTGATAGTTTCTCCTATGACAAAAACTGCAGCAATGAACATTCATATCATGAACTTTTGTGGCATATCTATAGATGGATTTCTAGGAGTGGAACTGCTATGCAAAAGTGTATTTTTTTTTCCAGATTTTGATACTATCAAGTTTCCCCTACAAAAGTGTTTATCAGTATTCCCATCAAGGGTGATAGTGCTTGTTGCCCCACATTCTTAAAAGCAGTTGTTATTAGTAGTTTTCCTCAGTTTTACCACTTGGATGAGTGAAACAGAAATGACATAGTAAAATCACATGGTACTAGGGGGTTCAGGGTAAGTTCAGGTTCCAAAGTGGTAAAGTGAAAACCATGTATAGTCAAAATTACTTTGAAGATCTCTGAAGAATAGCTACTTTGGAGACCTACACACTCACTCTGAATAAGGACAGCTCAGCAGACTTTTTCCCAGGCTGTTTCTGGAGATCAAGATAACATGTTCTGGGACACTGTCACAGAAAAAGTACACATTTTTATCTTTTTTTTAAATTATGTTATGTTAGTCACCATAGGGTACATCATTAGATTTTGATGTAGTGTTCCATGATTCATTGTTTGTACATAACACCCAGTGCTCCATGCAATCTGTGCCCTCCTTAATATCCATCACCAGACTAACCCATCCCCTGATCCCCCTCCCCTCTGAAACCCTCGGTTTGATTCCCAGAGTCCATAGTCTCTCATGGTTCATCTCCCCCTCTGATTCCCCCCCCTTCATTTTTCCTTTCCTTCTCCGAATGTCCTCCATGCTATTCCTTATGTTCCACAAATAAGTCAAGCCATATGATAACTGACTTTCTCTGCTTGACTTATTTCATTTTGCATAATCCCCTCCAGTTCCATCCATGTTGATGCAAAAGTTGGGTATTCATCCTTTCTGATGGCTGACTAATATTCCATTGTGTATATGGACCCTATCTTCTTTATCCATTTGTCTGTTGACAGGCATCTCGGTTCTTTCCACAGTTTGGCTATTGTGGACATTGCTGCTATGAACATTGGGGTATATATGGCCCTTCTTTTCACAGTACACATCTTTCAACACCAGACTCACACTCCATGAGGTAGGAGCACATCATGAAGCAGCCTATGAAATATGCAACCACATGAGCAAACAGCAACTCCCCAGCTCACATCTTACCTTCACCCAGGCAGAACCGCCCCACTCTGAGCCCTCAAATGAACTGGATGCAGGTAAATTTTGTGCCCCTTTGAAGCAGCTCAAGTGTGTTCTGTTGTTTATTTTATATTTTCTTGACTTTTATATATAGCAATTTGAACATTTTAAGCATATTTTCAGATTTTCAATGGCCATTTGTACTTCTTCCATAGAATGTCAAGTTCTATCTTTTGCCTTTTTCTTTTTTTTTTCCTAAAGATTTTATTTATTTATTTGACACAGAGAAACACAGCCAGAGAGGGAACACAAGCAGGGGGAGTGAGAGAGAGAGAAGAAGGCTTCCCACCGAGCAGGGAGCCTGATGTGGGGCTTGATCCCGGGTCTCCGGGATCATGACCTGAGCCAAAGGGAGCCATTTAACCAACTGAGCCACCCAGGCGCCCTATCTTTTGCCTTTTTCAATTGGACTACTTTTTTTCTTACTTATTTGAAGAGGTTCTTTATATATTTTGGACATTAATTTTTTGTGTTATGCATATTACAAATATGTTCTTTCCATTTAAGTATTGTTCATTTGGTACTCCTTTATATATTCACATTATTTACCTGTTTCCTATGTCTTTCCAACTAGATGACTATAAGACTGAGGAGAAGTGTGCCTTATACTTTAAAATGTATCTCCTCACCCCTCCAGCCCCAAGTTTATAGTAGAGTTACAAATGGTTCAATGTTAAATGAACTGAATGATTATATAGGAAAGCAAAAATCTTAAGCACATAACCACATATTACCCAATATTTAATAGTCTGTACAGTTTCCATTAGGATTCCTTCTTTCAAACACTCTGTCCACTGCCCACTATTTTACATTACTACAGTCAGAAAAAACCTGTTAGGAACCATGTAAGACTGTTTAAAGCTTTGTAGACCTTCCTCTAATTTCTTACTCCATGGATGAGAATTTGTCATAAACTAGCAGGAATGAACTCATTAGAGATCCCTCGCTGTGTTGATGCTTCCCTAAAACTTGGGCCTTCCTTCCCTCATTTATCAGTCCTTCCACTCCCCTCATGACAAAAAAAAAAAAAAAAAGAATGGTAAGCATGGTAAGCATACTTCTATACACAAAGCAATGATTTTTTTTTTTAAACACAAAAACTGTTAAGAAAAAGGTGAGTCACAGAAAGTAATACTTAAAAGGGGCACTTGGGTGGCTCAGTCAGTTAGGTGTCCAGCTCTTCGTTTCGGCTCAGGTCATGATCTCAAGGGTCATAATCTCATGGGTCATGAGATCAAGTCCTGCAACAGGCCCTACACTCAGTGCACAGTCCACTTAAGATTTTCTGTCTCTGTCTCTGTCCCTTGTCCCCATTCAGGCATGCATGCAGGCACACACACTCTCTCTCAAATAAACAAATAAAATCTTTAAAAATATATGTTTTAAGAAATACTTAGAAGTATTCTAAAAAGCAGTCATAACTTCCTATAGATATATTACAAAAATATAGTTAGTTTATAACCAGCAATAAACCAAATCAATCAGTTACCTAGATATCTATTTGTTTAAACTCAGGGAGTATACCAGGAAAGGGATTAAATAGATTAAAATTAGTTTAAAAATTAAAACTAAATGTATTATTGACTTTAAGTGTATTTTTATAGCCAAAGTGGGCATTCAATCTATTACTCTATAAAATCCAAAAATTAATCTTGTATTAGCCCAACCCACCAGAAAGCTATATATGTGAGCTATACTGTTTTATTAATTTTGACTAAATTTTTCTTTATAGTCATGATGTCAATCTATACTGAAAAACTATTGTTGGATTTAACATAAAGATGATAGTGAAAACACTATTATATTACCCATCTTGAGCACACTGTTTGTTTTTATCCTTCTGAGCACTGCAAATTGTGCAACTGAATGTATTTTGCCTTTTTGGCTTGGCAAAGAGAAAGCTCAGAAATAAATGGGTAATCCATGAATGAGTAAGAAATTAAGGTATGCATTTTGTTTATCAGCCTCGCCTTGCCTTAATCTTTCTCCTATCTTTGTTTTCTATTTGTGAAAAATTCCTTTCCTCACATATTTCATCTGGTTGTATGGTCTGTGTTTTTGTAAATGGTTTTAAATACTTTGGGGAATGATCCAAGTGATGGAGAGATGAATACCTAACTAGAGAGAAGAGAGAAATCAAAGTGTAAGAGTGGAGGCTAAAAGTAAACGTTCAACAGAATCACAGACTTTGTTCAATCTACGAAGCCTGGCATTACCTGGGCCATAATCCAACCCGGAGGCCAAAGACCTTGAACTCCCTACCTATCTCCATCTACCTTGAATTCAACTCCTGGTTTTGACATCTTTGACTTGTCAGCTCCTTCATTTTTTTTCCTGGACCCTACCTCATCTAACCCTTGACTGTCCTCTGCTTATAACTACCTACATCTTGGCATGGAGACCTGGGTCCCTGTCTAATTTGCTGATTTGGGCCCCAGCCATGCTATAATTACTCCAAATGCACATATGATGTAGTACCACATCTACCTTCCAAGTTATACAGAAATTTTAGAATCTTCCTGGAATGCATGAATCTTTTCAAAGTGTTGGAGTCTCCAGTGGTATGATTTATAGGCAAAGAATTCATAATTCTCTGAAATTGAGTCCAGGACTTAAAAATCTAGAGGAGCTACATATTAGACAAAAAGATTGAGTCCTGATATGACAGCAAAACCCAATGGCTTTCTGGTTTATAATCACAGCATTCTAAATATGACTCTGTAAAATCTTAAGAAGGCATTTTAAAACCCTGCCCTCATCAATGATCTCCTCTCACACATCTCCATTTTCTACTCTCAACTTGCCCTTCTGCCTAACCTGATTTTCCCACATGACAGGCCCTTTCACTGCGAAGCTGTGCTCATTGCCCTCAAATCCACTTACAGCTTAACTTTGCCACTGGCTTCTGGACCTCATCCTGCCACTACTCTCTTGCAAAATCAGGCCATCACCATATAGGTCTCCTAAATGTCAAATCAACAAACATCCTCTTCCCAATTTTCATTGTATCTATCCTTGTAAATTCATGTGACAGTAGTAAGAATAGTAGCTACTATTTATTGAGCACCAACGGCATGCTAGGGCACATTGCCACATCATTTCTTTCCCTCATAGCACCCAATAATGTTGATATTATCTCAGCTAAGAGAATTCACATACTGTATGCCAAATCATACAACCAGCAGGTGGCAGATTAGGGATTCAAATCGAGGAATGTTGGAATGGTAGTTTCAAGGAGGCTGCAAATTCTCTGCCACCATTCTACTAGTCAATTCTCAATCTCTTACTTGACTCAGGAGCATTTGATACAGTTGATCATTCTCTCTCTTCAACTCCTTTGGCTTCTGGAACACCACCCTTTTCCAGTTGTTCTCTTGCCTCAGTGGCCATTGCTTCTCAAATTCCTTTCCCAGTTTCTCTCCATCTTTTCCATTTCTAAATGTGGGACTAGACTTCAGGACCTCTTACTTACTGCCAGGGTAAAGACTACTAGACCTATGAGATTAAATATCATGTACACTTGGGGACACCTGGGTGGCCCAGTCGTGAGGTATCTGCCTTCAGCTCAGGTCATGATCCCAGGGTCCTAGGATCAAGCCCCATGTCAGGCTTGTGTTCTCTCTCTCTCTCTAATTAATCAATCAATTAATTAATTAATTAATTAATTTTTAAATATCACATAAACTCTGATGACTTCTACATTTATGCCTCCACTCCAGATGTCTCCATGGAACTCCAGACTCCTGTGTCTCACTGCTTACTCATTATCTCTATTTGGATGACAAATTTTCATCTTAAACTTAATGTCTGAAAAAAAAGTTTTGATTCCTGCCTTATCCCCCACCATGTCATCTCCTCCCACAATTATCCCTACCTCAGAAAATGGCAACTCCTACTTTCTAGTTTTTCCAGCCAACAATCTTGAAATTTTTATGTCCTTTTTCTCCCGTGTGCTATATCCAACCCATCAGCAATCCTATCAACACTGCCTTCAATTTATATCCACAATCCAACTAGTTCTCACCATATTCACACCTTGATCCAAGCTGCCATTCTCTCTTACCTGGATTATTACAGGTAAGAACCTCTTACTTTGTCTCTCTGCCTCTACCCCTACCAGCCCTCTCCCATTCACTAACATTCCATTCTCCAAGTAGTATCCATATCTTCAAACAGAAGTCACTTCATGTCACTTCACTGCCCCAAACTCATAATGGCTTTCTATCTCATTCATAGAAAAATCCAAAATTATATGGAGGACTTAAGGCTTTACATAGTCTGTCCCCAGCTCTCTCTCTTCCATTATCTCCTACCTCTCTCCCTTTCTCTGTATTCCAGCAGCCTTTGTCTCCTTACCATCCCTAAAATGAGCCCTCCTCCTTCCTACTTCAGGGCCTTTGCTCTTACTCTGTCCCAAGGCATGGCTTGCTCTCCCACTCCTTTTAGATTCTTCCCTTTACCTTATCAGATGGGCTTCTCTCAGCACCTTATATGACAGTAAATCCCACCCCAGCTGTCACTGCCTTTATCTCACTTTACTTTCTTTAGGTCAGGTACCTATCACCACCTAGCATAGTATATATTTTGTTTATTATTTATTTCCCCCTTTAAAATATAAACTTCATGAGGACAGGGAATTTTTTTTGTTCACCTCTGTGTCTGATACAGTGCCTGATCACAGCATACACTTAATAAATACTTACCAAAGACTGAATAAGTTAATTCCAAGCATCAGCTCAAATCCCATTTTTAAGTAGGTCACTATTTATACATATGCGTCTAAAGACCTGAAATAATTTTAATTAGGAAGCTCTTACATTTTGCCAAACTCATTTGGCAAACATTTTTACCCTGGGGCCATTCTCTCCTCACGTGTAATTGTGTAGCAGGTATATTTAATTTTTTTAAACCACTTTCCAGTTGGAGAGTATACCCATACCAAGCCATTGAACTCTTTCCTTGTTGATATACATATGAAGTTACAGTTGCTTTTTTTTTTTTTTTTTAGTTTTTGTTTCCTTTTCTTTCCTTTTTAACAGACACAAAAGTGCCAACATGTGAACTTTGAGAAGGAAGCGAAGGGTGGGGCCAGAGGCACCAGATCTCCAGGGAATTGCATCATCATCAAGGCAAACACGCAACACACTTCGCATTTGTTCCTTTAAAGTGGTTAGAAGAATAGTGAGCTGTGCTGAATCATGGTAGACCACCAAGGCAGGACTGATGCCAAATCCAGCGATGAAAGGGGCAGGTCAATCTCCCCACATTTAGCTCTCCTGCCACTGACGCTGAATTTAGGAGTCAGAATATATGGGACTCAGCCATGTACCTTTGTTAATTAACCATAACACCTAAGGAAATTCACTCCTAGGTTTCTTCCTCTGCTTATAGCTGCATTAGATTCTATCAGCAATTTTAAATGTTTTTGGGTCCTGGACCCCTTTCAGAACTATAAGCCATTGTTTTAGTTTCCTAGGTCTACCATAACAAAGTAACACAAACTGGATAGCTTAGAACAACAACATTAAACTACTTATTTCACAGCTCTGAGGGCTAAAAGTCCAAAGTCAAGTTGTCAGTAGGACCATGCACCCTTTGAAACATGTAAGGGAAGGATTCTTCCTTGCCTTTTCCAGCCTGTGGTAGCCCCAGATGTTCCTTGGCTTCCCAGCATAACTGCAATCTTCACATGGTATTCTCTCTGTTTCTCATACTGTCTTCCCTCTGTATGCCTCTCTCTGTGTGTCCAAATTAACCCCTTTTTATAAAAACACCAATCATATTGGATTAGGGCCTACCCTAATGATTTCATTTTAACTTAATTATCCTGCTCCTCTTCCTTCAGGGATAATTAAGTTAAATGATAAAATGATAATTTTAACTTAATTATCCCTGAAGGAAGGGGGGTTAGGACTTTAACATATCTTTTTTAAAGAATACAATTCAACCCATGGAACACAACCATCTTCCTAAAAAACAGTCCATTTGCATTCAACCTTAGGGAGTTATAGGCCCTTTAAAGTTCAGTCACCTACCAGTTTTTATTAACTATATGTCTTGGAGCAAACCATAAGTCTTTTAAGGCCTCAATGTTCACTTCTAAAATAACGAAACTCTACCTATCAGAGTTGCAGTAGAGATTCAAAGAAATCACATATAAAGCAGTAAATGTAAATTGTGAAAGGACAAACAATTATAAAAGAACTATTTACAGTGGCTGAAATGGGGCCCAATGCTACTGGTTTAGACTGGGGTTTCTAATACTTTTTTGATTACACATTTTACCAGTAAGAAATTTTTGAGTGCACTCTCCAATAATAATTTCCTTTCTTATCAATTGTGTACAATTGTTATTAAATTTAAAAATGGATAAGATGAAATAATGTTTTTAACATTACCCCAAATATTCTGCAATGAAACAGAAACATGAAAAAATGCTCCACATCACTCAGCATCAGGGAAATACAAATCAAAGCCACAACAGGATACCACCTCACACCAGTTGGAATGGTTAAGGTTAAAATTAACAAGTCAGGAAACAACAAATGTCGTCGAGGATGTGGAGAAAGGGGAACCCTCTTACACTGCTGGTAGGAATGCAAACTGGTGTAGCCACTTTGGAAAATAGTATGGAGGTTCCTCAAGAAATTAAAAATAGAGCTACCTTCCAACCCAGCAATTGCACTACTAGGTATTTACTCAAAGATACAAGCACAGTGATCTGAAGGGGCACCTGCACCCTACTGTTTATAACAGCAATGTCCACAATAGCCAAAAGAGGGAAAGAGCCCAGATGTTGATCAACAGATGAATGGATAAAGAAAATGTGATGTGTATATACATCTCTGTGTGTGTGTGTGTGTGTGTAATGGAATATTACTCAGCCATTGAAAAAAAATCATACCATTTGCAACAATGTGGATGGAACTAGAGGATCTTATGCTAAACAAAATAAGTCAATCAGAGAAAGACAATTATATGATTTCACTCATATGTGGAATTTGAGAAACAAAACAGAGGATCACGGGGGAGGGGAGGAAAAAATAAAATAAGACAAAATCAGAGATGGAAGCAAATCGTAGGAGACTCTTAACTATAGGAAACAAACTGAGGGTGACTGGAGGGGAGGTTGGTGGGGAGATGGGGTAAATACGTGATGGGCTTTAAGGACGGCATGTGATGTAATGACCACTGGGTGTTACATAAGACTGATGAATCACTGATCTCTACCTCTGAAACTAATAATACACTATATGCTAGTTAACTGAGTTTAAATTTAAAAAGAATTCTGGGGTGCCTGGGTGGCTCAGTGGGTTAAAGCCTCTGCCTTAGGCTCAGGTCCAGATCTCAGGGTCCTGGGATCGAGGCCTGCATTGGGCTTTCTGCTCAGCAGGGAGCCTGCTTCCTCCTCTCTCTCTGCCTGCCTCTCTGCCTGCTTGTGATCACTCTCTCTGTCAAATAAATAAATAAATCTTTTAAAAATATGTAAAAATAAAAAGAATTCTGCAGGTAGGACTATAGATATTTGATGGTGTCATACTAATAATGTCCTGCATGATATACACTAAGAAAGAGGTTCATCATTAACATAAATCCATAGTTCAGATAGTCTTCATGGTAATTTTGCATTTTTAAAAATTATTTCCTGGTAAATATGATTACCTTGTCATTGCTTTTAGCCTGATGTGGCCAGTGAAGAGCTTGTCTTAGGAGGACAAGTTTCATCATCTCAGGCATTTTTTCTGTTGCTCACTTGTGCTTGCATCAGAATTAGATTCAGTCTGAGGTTTCTTTGAAGAAATCTTTAAAGACACTGGTCTGCTTTGTAAAGATCTATTAAGCTGAAATGCAATGGCATTTGCCATATAACCACTTAACAAGACACCTTTACTTAAGTGCTTTCTAGGACTCTAAAATTGAGCCCACAAGTGGGGCCTCCTCAGTCCCTTGATGGAACTCTCTCATGATTCATCTGCATATCAACCAGATAAAACCATCCAACGTTTAGACTGAGTGAACACACTAGTGTTGAACTTCAGACATAGTAAGAGGAAAGTATAATTTGTTTCTTGTTTTTAGATAAAAAATAAATAGAAGTCCTAGTATTTTCTCTCTGCACCCTGGTGGGTTGTTTTGTATCCTCCCATGTTGGAAACCACTGGAACAATCAGTATCTCTCCTTCATTTCTCTTCTCCCTCAAGTGTATGTTGACATGAATTGAGTATACAAGTAACCAATAAGGCCAAGAGGGTGAGGTCTTGATCAGGGGAAGTGTGGAAGAAAGTGGAGGAAGTGGTATGCGTTTTTTTTCTCTCCCGTTCCTTGGACTGATGAAAAGAATGAGGACAAAAAGAGAAAGAACTGCTTTACTAAAGGGATTTGATGCTACTCTGATAAGAGAGGGTCAGAAGCTGATCAGAATGGGGAGGCTCTGGGCACAAACAGAGTTGCTCAGGGACCCAACTGACAGAGTGTGGCTCTGAGCTGAGGAAAGGGCTTATTTTCCTTCTTCTGAGTAAAACACAGAGCTCTGGCATCCTGAAACTGGAGGCTTTGAGATTAATCAGAACCAGCAGCCCTACAAGCGGAGGTGTTCTGATGGTTACTGAGTGGATAACATATGAGGGCAAAGAAGAGCCAGACAGGAAAAAAGTAAGAGGGCAGAGGCCACATAATGAAGGTAGCGCAAAATGGCTGTGGGCACAAATGGAGCACACCCTTGAGGGTTTCAAGAATTTCTGGGCAATGGTTTGGGAGATACTATATGCAGAATAATGGGCTCCAAAAATGTCCGTGTCCTAATGCCTATAATGTGTAAATGTGCTAGGTTATAGGGCTAGGGAGAATTAAGTTTGCAAATGGAACTGCAGCTGCTAATCACTTGACCTGAAGATAGAAAGATTACTGGGGATTACCTGGGTAGGGCCAGTGTAATCACCAGTATCCTTAAGTCAGGAAGAGGGAAGCAGAAGAGTGAGTGTCAGATTGATGAAATGTGAGAAAGACTTGACCAGCCACTGCTGACTCTGATGATGAAGAAAGAAGGCACGAGCCAAGAAATGTGGGCAGCCTCTAGAAACAGGACTAAGCAAGAAAATGAATTTTCCGCTAGACCCTCCAGAATGGAAGTCAGCTCCGATCACTCCTTGATTTTAGCCCAGTGAGACCCAGGTCAGACCTCCGACTTTCAAAACTATAAGATAATAAATTTGTGTTGTTTTAAGCCATCAAGTTTGTGATAATGTGTTATAGCAGCAATAGGAAGTTAACACAGGTGATGTGCAGCTCAGATCTTGCTATTTTGGAATAGTCTGAAGACATAAGAAACACATAAATATAAAGCACTATTATCATGCAGATGCTGAAGTGCTTCCAGAAATTTTCAAATTAGCCAGGATCACTGTGACTTGTGGCAAACACCTTCTCAGCCCTTCAGGTACTATGCTTCCCATCCCCTCACTCTTCTGGAAGGAAGAAGGGATACTTTCATCAGAGCTAGGTACAAACTGCAGGGTAAGGACAGCCAGAAGAGGCCATACCGATCCAGACTGATGAGTAATGTAGCATTCATGTAAGAGCTTCCAGTCCAAGGGACGGGTAGCATAAGAAGAGGGGCAGGAGGGATCAGCAGTCCAACTCCTGATTTCAGATCATTATCTCAAGGTCATGAGGGTCATGAGGCCAAGCCCCACAATGGGCTCCATGCTGGACATGGAGCCTGCTTAAGATTCTCTCCCCTACTCCCATGCTGGCTCTCTCTCAAAAAAAAAAAAAAAAGAGGAAGAAAGGAAGAAGGAAGGAAGGAAGGAGGGAAGGAAGAAAGGAAGGAAGGAAGGAAGGAGGGAAGGAGGGAAGGAGGGAAGGAGGGAAGGGAGGGAAAGAAAAAACAAAAAAGAATACAAAATCAAAATAAGTGGGAGCTGAGGGTTCAGATACAAAAGAAGCAATAAGGTGGCAGGGTCCAGGAGGAACCCTCCTACCCCACCCTGTTTACCTCACTATTCCCTGAACTGGCCACACGTTTGTGTAAAGCTAAAGAACAAAACCTGGGTAAGGCCTGCTGAGATCAATGCCCACATCTCACGCCAGTACAAAGCACAATCCTGAGATGCCCACCTGCTGGCATGAAGGTCCTTCAAGACATGTGAAGCAGATGGTACTGTTCCTTGGATCACACTCTTCAGTGCCTGGCCTTGCCTAGGTGGACACCTGGGTTTTCTGGGAAACCTCCCTCAACCTCACAGCACCTGTCTCAGGTAGGCCACCACAGCTACTTCTGAATACCCAAGTACTACTTGTATCACACTGTCCCCTTCATTCTAAGATGGCAGACTGACAGTTAAGAACCATCTACTTTTATTCCACACGCCATTCTAGAAGTCCTGAGTCAGAAGGAGAATGCAGATTAAAAAAAAAAAAAAAAAAAAAAAAAAAAAGATCCAGAGTTCCGTTTTCACTGAACACTATGGAAGGAAGGGAGTCTTCCCTGCCCAGGCAGGTCTGGATGAGGAAAGGATTTCTTGGCTCAGAGATCTAGAACAAGGAAGAAGAGAAACCTCTCATGTACCCACTTCCTATCTGGAAGCACACTGAGTCCTGCTAGGAACATTATGTAAGCATGTCTTGATTTCTATAGAAATTCCACCCAGGTGTTGATGGGTGGCAGGCTGGCCAATCTAACCCTCCCCTAACCCCAGGACTCTCCGAGGCAGAGCATCTCCCTTCCATACCCAACTATCCATCCTTAACCATGCCTTTGGCAGCACTTCAGGAGCAACAAACTCGAAACAACATAAATTCACTGTATCTTTTCCCTAGAGCTATCATTATAAAATACCACAAACTAGATGGCTTAAAACAATGGAAATTAATCACCCCAGAATTCCCAAGGCCAGAAGTCTAAAATCAAGTGTTAGCAGAGCCAGGCTCCCTCTGAAGCCTCTAGGAGAGGCTCTCTCCTTGCCTCCCCCAGCATCTAGTGGCTTAGGCTATATTCCTCAGCTTGTGGTAGTGCTGTTGTCTTCCTGTGTGTCTCTGTCCTCCTGTGTCTCTGTGTATGTGTCCATGTCTAAATTTCCCTCTTCAAGTAAGGATGCCAGTCCTCTTAGATGAAGGGCCCACTCTGCTCCAGTATGACCTCATTTTAACTTAATTATATCTGCCATGACTCCATCTTCCAAATAAGGTCCTATTCTGAGGTACTACTGGAGGGTTAGTACTTCAAGGCACCTTTTTGTGGGGGACACAAATTCAGTCAAAGCAGTCATGACTGACTATTCTGCAGGAATTGTCTTTTCTGCTTTGACATTCTTCATAATGTACAATACAGTCTCACCCATATCATCTGTTATTTCTCAATTCTCAACCACAGAGTGGGGATGGAGAAGGCAGGAACCAGAATTCCAGCATAGATTATAGCTTTGAAATACAAATAAGCAAACAACAGTCCAATCGTTATTTCTGGGCAGGGTTTTTCTCAACCCTGGTTACACCTTAGAATCATGTGGGAAGGGGTGCCTGGCAGGCTCAGTTGGTGGAGCATGCGACTCTTGATCTCAGTGCTGTGAGTCTGAGTCCCACGTTAGGTGTAGAGATTACTTAAAAATAAAATGTTAAAAAAAATTAGGGGTGCCTGGGTGGCTCGGTCAGTTAAACCTCTGCCTTCCACTCAGGTCATGATCCCAGGGTCCTGGGATCAAGCCCTAAGCTGGGCTCCCTGCTCAATGGGAGCCGGCTTCTCCCTCTCCCATCCACTGGTGCTCTCTCTTGCAATCTCTGTCACTATCTGTCTCTCTCTCTCAAATAAATAAATAAAATCTTTAAAAAAATTTTGATCTGAGAATCATCTGTGGAAACCTTGAATTATAAAACAATATGCATGTTATTACAAATATGTAACTGTGTAAATTAATCATATATTTATGTAAGTGCTGCTCTTGACCCCAGATCAATTACACTGGAATCTCTGGGGGTGGTATCCAGCTGCTGCTATTGCTTGAAGCTCCCAGGGGATTCTAACCTCTAGCTAAAACTGAGGAACTGTCCTGGGTGACTCAGTGCTGTAGGGAACTCTATGGAACTGCTGCAGAGACCACCCTACCAGCTGGGTAACTATTCACATTCCTCTGTACTGAGCCCCTTCAGAATGGAGGGCGGAAGCTGAAGAAAACAGTTTATATAGGTCCCATATCTGAGTGTAAAACATTTTGCTTAGAGATGGTGCCATTTCTGCCCATCTAAAGAGTGAAATGATGGACTGGTGACAGAGCAGGACCAGAAACAGCACCCAAGTGTCCATCCCAGTTTGAAATGCCAGCTTCAAGGCGCCTGGGTGGCTCAGTGGGTTAAAGCCTCTGCCTTCAGCTCAGGTCATGATCTCAGGGTCCTGGGATCAAGGCCCGCATGGGGGAGGGGGGAATCATACTTGTGATCTCTCTCTCTCTGTCAAATAAATAAATAAAATCTTTTTTAAAAAAAGAAGAAGAAATAAATGCCAGCTTCAGGACCATTAGAGCTCTGCCTGGTTAGGACTCTGTTCAAACAGTTTGAGTGTGGTACCCAAAAGGAAGCCATCATGCCAAAGGGGCTCTGACTGGGACACAGCCAATGTGGAGGTGGAGTGGTATCTGTTCTCTTAAACCTTATGCTAACCATGCAAGATTATCTTACTATTTGACTCCTACTGGACTTAAAGCCACAGTTAAAATAATTTTTCCCCTGTGGGTTATGAAGCCATGGCTGTCAGCCGGTAGAGCTCACCAGGGTTTCTGAGCTCTTATTAGAAACCTCCATTGTTCTTGACAACTGAGCTCTTTTGAGGTTCCAAATCTGTCATCCAACATACCAGTTACCCTTTCATGAATATGACTAATAGTCTACCAATGTCCTCCAGCTCATTACAAATTTTAAAACATTCAATAGGCAGGGTGGTCAGCAGGACCCTGCCCCAAGGCCTCTAGGACATCTCTTGCCATGTTGACACTGACACCATTATCCAGCATTCCTTAATACAATCTTTCTTGAGTATGATTAATCACTACCACCATTCTTTAGCCTATATTTCTCCATCATGGCCACAAATATATCACAACATATTTTACCTAAAGGCAAAATTATAAATATATTATGTCTAAAACACTCCCATTTTGTACCAGTCTTGTCATAATGCCAAACACGACATTAATGTGACATGTCTTACTTTTAATGAACCCATGCTAATTCCTAGTGATCAAGACTATTTCTTCTAAGAATTCACAGACTGTTCAAGGAAAAGAAGAAAAATCTTAGTAATTAGTCCATAATGAAAGTCAAGCTCACCAGGTGGTAATTTGCAGATTCTGCCTTCTTCCCTTTTTTGAAGAATTATAGCACATCCTCCCCTTGCCACTCCTTGAATACTGTTCCTGAACTGCAGAATTCTTCCAAGATCACTGACAGTGGTCAGTAGTCTTACCTATATAATCTCTCAGTACCTGGGCTATCACTCCTCCCAGCCAAGAAACCTGAACTCATCTGAAACAACTAAGTGCTCTCCTTACAATCCCCTTGATTGGCTTGAGTTTCTATCTCCAGTTGCCAATGTGTTTAGCCTTTCCAAACTGGGCTAGAAAAAAAAAGTCGTTCTCTCTGGTGAAAAAAAAAATGGGGGCATAAAGTCTAATCTAGACTCACTGCTGCCTAGAACTCCTACTCCTATCCCTTTACCTGGGGACAAGAAATTTCCAGAACCTGGGGAAATTTGTACCTTTCAAGGGAGCTAAAGGGACCCTATAGGGGGAGGCAGGTAAACCCCCAACACACAACTCACCCACCAAGCACAAAGCTACCACAAAGATGGAATTGATAGGAAAGGAAAAGCACTATGGCATCAGTAATCTTCAGGGGATGACAACATCACTACTCACTATAGACACACTGGGAGTGGAGATTAAGGCCAGTTCTCATTCCCAATGGGCAGTTCCTGTCATTACATTTACGGATGTGTAAGGGGGCAGGGGGAGAGTCCATATCTCTTAGGAGTATGTCTATTAACAAAGGAGTTGTGACAATGGATATTCATGGCAGAGTCCTTCAGACAGATGCAGTAGAAGTAGTAAGGATTTACTGAAAATCAGTCTTAATTCTCTCTCAATTCCCCATACAATCATCAATCAATCACTTAAATGTCAAATAATTGATCTCAGGGTGGCTCTTTTGAATAGAAGTTTTCAATTCTTGAGCTACAAGGGAAAGCAAATTCCTTACAATACAACTATACTCTTGAGATTTTTTTCTCTGCGAGCACCCAGCAAAAATCAAATGCTTACAATGAACTGTTCTGAGCACTTTACATTGATTAATCGCTTACAATAATTCTGTAAAGCTGATAGTATTCACACCTCCATTTTATCAAGGAGGAAGCTGAAGCACAAAGACATTAAGTAAATTGGTCAAGTTCAATCTTAAACTTGAACTATCTGAACCCACATGTAGACTGTAGACCACTTACCTAGTGGTAAATTGATTATAAAAATGAGCCAATTTTATACCCCTTCCTGTGTCTATGCTTGGAACCCTGTCACCAATGTGAGATCAGCCCTGGCTAGCCTACCAGGGGATGAGAAATCACATGAAGCAGAGCCAAGTCATCCTAATCAAGGCCATCCTAGACCAGCAAGCCCCGAAGCCAAATCCCCAGCTAATTACAGATGCATGAGTAAGCCCAGCCAAGATCCACAGAAACACCCTGAGATCTGACAGACTTATGAAAAATAATAAATGAATCCTGCTTTAAGCAACTAAGTTTGGGGGTGGGTTGTTACATACCAGTAAGTAACTAACATACAAATGCTTGACCACTACACTACATTTTCTTTCTGATGACACTGGCTTCATCTGACTCTAAGATTCGCCTGGAAAAGAAAGCTTCTGCTGTGAAGTCTTCCTCCAAACTACTACCTTATCTCTCTTCATCCTTGTGTTGTCCCCGGCCCAACCATTATACCAACTTATCAAATATTCTTCACCTTTAGGCCCTAAAGTAATCTTCCTGGAATCAAGAGGAAAGTAGGGTACTTCAAACACTTTGGTACTATTTTGTGCTTTCTTTCCTTCTCTACCCTCTCCATCATTTAGGAGCTAAACTGGAATTAGCCAAAGTAAGGCCAAAATAATGAAATCAGGGTAATGAGGAAGAAAGCATGCAAATAACACTGTAAATCAACACCTCTCCTTCTCAGGGCTTTCCCTTCTCTGAGGATAGGCTTCTTACTCAACATGGATAGGGACTGGCAGTCCCTGAAGGCATACTTCTACTTTGCCACCTGATCCCTCAATGGAACCTTGCAGGGCTGAACTCTCCCTGCCTGCCAGGATTCAGGAGGGGCAGCAAGCTGCACCTCCCCAAGAACTAACAGCCCCAGTGGCTCAACTCAAATTTAAAAAGAATTTGGAAACATGTTCCACAGAGTAGAAGCCTTCTGGGGCATTTATTCCAGCTGCCTCTAGCTACTGTGTTCCCAAGGAAATGGGGGAGAGGTATACCCCTAAGGCATCCTGAGGGATAGGGACCACAATCCACTAAAAATGGGACTAGAAATCTCCCAAAGAAAGAAAAAGACTCATAAAAGACTACTGCTTTTTCCACTGGAGTATTTCAAGACTTTTTTTTTTGTTAGGCACTCAATAAATGCTAAATGATGCTAATTCTTCTAGCTCTTCTTGCTTTACAAGTGAAGCCAAGATTGTGAGGGTTCCTTGCTCAAAAGGCCAATAGCTAAGTGACCTGAGTTGGTGAAGAGAAACCAAATTCCCTGGGGCAAATCTAGCCTTACTGTGCCATTAAACACCCACCCCCCTCACTCATTACACTTTAACAACAATAGTTGAGTTTTAATTTCTTTTCCTTATATTTCACAGCCCTAAGGGAAAATGTCCTGTGACAATTCTGTAATAGTAAGACAATTACTGGTGACTCAGGGCTCCCTGCTGCCTCTGTATCTTCTAGCAGCTGAGGAGCAGGCTTCCCACGTAGGAACAATTTGCCTTGTGAATTAGTAAAGTCAGAATAAAAAGAATTTACCTTTAAAAAATGACAGCAATTCAGATGAAATTTGATGAAAATTCAGCTCAAGGATTCTGTTCCAGAATAAGAGTCAATTGTAGGCACTGGATCCCTGAGAAAACCTTTCAATTAAACTCACAAATATTTCAACTGGGAATTTATCTCTTCTGAGCCCATCACTCACATCATCCAGGAACCCCAAGAGCATCCTTCTTGATTTCTCCTCCTTATTCCTCATTTTTTGCTAGCCAACTTCTCTTTTCACCTTTGACAATGACTAGGGGAGAAAACAGTAAAACTGTGTTCTTCTTGAGAGAAAAACAGACAAACAAACCCTGCCTTTTAACTCGGCACTCAACCATAGCCTAACTGAGAGTGAACAGTTAGAGATGTCCTAGGTCAGAGGGCATAGTCATCCCCAAATTCCCAGCAGACAGTGTTCTAAAACACTTTTGTGAATGGGTAGTTTAGCACTTAAACAGCTCTTTTCCCATAAGCATAAAGTTCTAGGGATAGGCTAAGTCTTCTGACTCAACCATAAAACTCTATTTCACCACAAGAGCCTAGTAATGCACCCAAAGTGAGAACTGTAGGTATTACATTGCCTCCCCCTAAACAGTCCTTTAAAATAGTTTCCATGAGAGAATGCATGAGAGGATGCCAGAAACAGATTTTCACTTACCCCGGAACCAAAGTGAGCTTTTCCTACTAAAAAAAATAAGAGGAAGGTGAAGAGGGAGGAGATTCCAGCTATACCAGGAGTAGCCCTGACACAGCAGGGGCAGGTTTTCCAAGAGGGTAGGATGGGACAGGAGCTTCTGGGTACCAATAATGATAATCTGAAATGCCTCTCTGCTTTTACATAACACATGTTCTGCAATTCTTTAGTTCCAACACTTGTCTTAAGGGCTCCAAATCAGGAACTAGAAGGCGGTTACTGAGAAGGGAGTTTGGAGAAGGAAGTGATCTTTGGTTTGAGGGTCATAAATCAATCAATGAGCCAAGGAAGACCTATGTTCACCTGTGATGACACTTTTGATTTCTGTTCTTCAATTTCATGGCTGACACAATCATTGATGCTAATAAAATTCTAACTCTCAGGTTTTTAGTGGCAGTTTAAATTGGGAGCAGGAAGAATGATGCTGGACTATAAGCTTCTTAAAGACTAGGATGTCCCATTTATTTCTGTATATTCCAGTCCCCTTAGTGCTTAACTCATAATTCACCGATGAATAAACATAACTTAAGAGGGGCTTTAACTTTTTCAATGTATAGTCGATCCTTAAACAACATGGGCTTGAACTGAGTGAGTCTATTTATAGGTAGATTTTTTTTTCAGTAAACACAGTATAGTGCTATGTACTTTCTCTTCTTTATGACTTTCTTGATAACATTTACTCTTACTTATTGAAATAATACAGTATATAAAACATATAACATACAATGTATGTTTTAACTGACTGTTTATGTTATCTGTCAGGCTTCCAGTCAATAATAGGCTATAAGTAGTTCTGTTTTAGGAGACTCAAAAATTAAATACAGATTTTCTTTCTTTTTCTTTTTTTAAATATAAATTTTCAACCATAGAGGGTTGGTGCCACTGCTGTCCAATGATCAACTATAGTTGTAAAACATGTGGGCTTTGAAGTCTAAGTTCTCAGATTCAAACCACTTTCCTCATGGGTACATAACTTAGGGCTTTCTCCATGGGAGTCTAGTTTTCTCCTCCAGAAAAAAAAGGGTGGTGAGAGTATCTACCTCACAAGGTCACCATAGGGATTCATGCATTTGTATTTATATCTGTGAAACACATTGCACATGTGCCTGCCACATAATTACCACTCAACAAATCCAAGCTATTATTACTTTTCCATCATCATTTAGCTGGCTATCCTAGATTCTGCCTGAAATTAGTTTCTCAGGGAATTTGGAAAATATGAAAGTTGATGGTATAGTGGGTTAAACTGTCGTCCCCAGAAGACTGTCCACTTGGAACCTGAGAATATGACCTCATTTGAGATATAATTAAGACCAGGGTCTTGAGATATGATCATTCTGGATTAGGATGGGATTTTCTATATCTATAATAAATATCCTTCTAGGGCATGACAGAAACGAAGACATCGAGAGACAGAGAAGAAAGCCACATGAAAGTGGAGGCAGAGATTAGGATTATGCTGTCACGAACCAAGGAATACCAGAAAGAATGGAATATGGAAGGGGCAAGGAAGGATTCTCCTCTATATCCTTCAGAAGGAGCATGGCTCTGCCAACATTTTGATTTTAGACCTCTGGTCTCTAGAACTGTGAGAGAATACATTTGTGTTGTTTAAACCATCAAATTTGTGGCACTTTGTTGTGGCAGCCTTAGTGAAATAACCTACAGTTTGGGTACAGTTTGGAACAACCTAAGTTTGGTGATGAAAACAAAACATGAACTGGTAATTATCATGAGTTCTCCTTTTTTCAGCATCCTGCTAAGAAGCCTCTTTAAGAAGGGAAAATCACCGGCTTGAGGGACTGCAATGTTCAGGCCCTTCTGTCCCATCTAGTTGTAGCCAAAGACATTTTGGCTAAGAACCTTGAAAACATTCTGCATTTTTCCACAAGGAATGAAGTGAAAGCACTTGATGTATAGTAAGACAGTGGACACAGTCAGCCTCTATTTGGCCCCGTATAAATGGTTAGGCAACGTGACTTTTAGTCCCTGTCCAAGAAACACACTCACACTGGTCCCCACTGTCCTTCTGACTCCATGTATGGAGGTCAAAGAGGTCATTAGCCAAAGATTCTAAGCTAAGGGAGGACACCTGGTTGCCAAGAGAGCAACATAATTGTACATTTCTCCCAACTCTATGGGTTGTTGCAATCATATCTATGAAACAGATCTCCTTTTAAGTGAAAAATATATCCAGGTCATGTGCAAGATCCTTCTAAGCCTTTGAAATGTTAAAGGAGTCCTCAGGAGGGAGTCATCACAGAGATGCTGTCAAATCCACTGATGCCCAGAGAAATGGTTTTCATTCTCTGCCTCTCCTCTAACTCTCAGAGAAAAATAGCAGCAGACAGAGCAGTAACTGTCAGAGAGGGGTGACTTTTTTTGGAGCAAAGGCATTAGATAAGATGACACATGCTGACAGGTTCAGCAAATAGTGGATGCTGTCACAATCAGCGATAATTTCTGTGCATTTGCAACTTAGAAAAGACTACGAGTCACAAAGTATTTCAAAGACATAACTACTCCATGTGTGATCTTCTAACATGAAGGTCAAAAGAAAAGGGAAGGTGCTCCAAAAGAAATGGAGGTAGAGAAGGCAAGAGCAAGGAGGCCTGGGTGCGGGCAGGTCAGCCACATCCGGGCAGGTCTCGCTTCATAGTTCCTGACAGTGTCCAGGGAACCTATGTAATTATCTGCTCTGTAGACATCTGAGGCTCTCACCTCACATGTAACCAGCCCTTCATTAATTCCTAAGTCCTCTGTAACTTGTGAAAGTCACATCTTCCCTAACTCACTTCCCTTATTTTGGTAATTTACTCAATTTATTACCGGTAAAGAAGGTTATAAAGGGAAGAGGCAAGTGTGGAAAGACAAAGGAGGGAGTCACATAACAGTGTTCTGGATCCCAGAATACTTTGAAATGGGCCTCACTGCTTAACCGAAGGGAATTCCAGAATACCTAAAAACCTCATTACCAAAGAGGGGAAAAAAATCACAAGCCAAATAGATTCAAAGGATTTTTGTCATTATATGCCATTTTCTTTTCTCCATCAGGGAAGAAAATGCTGAGAGAATGAGAGAGAGAGAGAGAGAACCCCATGGAAAGACACAGGTAAATAATCTGAATGCCTATTTAAAATATGTAAATCCTTAATTTCTCCACTCTCTATCAAAAAGCTATTCTGATAAAATGTACACTTTTAGGGTGCCTGGGTAGTTCAGAGGGTTAAGCCTCTGCCTTCGGCTCAGGTCATGATCTCAGGGTCCTGGACTCCAGTCCCACTTCAGGCTCTCTGCTCAGCAGGGAGCCTGCTTCCTCTTCTTTCTCTGCCTGCCTCTCTGCCTATTTGAGATCTCTCTCTCTGTCAAATAAATAAATAAAATCTTTTTTAAAATGTATATTTTTAGCACTCAAAATTAAAATAGTACACAGACACATATAAACACACACATGCTTGGTCAATCCACAATACTTCATAAGAGAACTGAATAATTCTTTTTTTTTTAAGATTTTATTTATTTATTTGTCAGAGAGAGAGATCACAAGTAGGCGGAGAGGCAGGCAGAGAGAGCAGAGGAAGCAGACTCCCTGCTGAGCAGAGAGCCCCTGAGCCTTGATCCCAGGACCCTGAGATCGTGACCTTAGCTGAAGGCAGAGGCTTTAACCCACTGAGCCACCCAGGCACCCAAGAACTACATGATTCTTAATTGACAGGGAAATTTTTAAGTAAATAAATTAATAAGTATAGAAATCTATGCAGTATATGCAATTATGCTACATTAAAAAAAACAAAAACAGAAACAAAAAAACCCTCTATCCTTCCTGACCAGGAATGTCAAGTTGGCTGTTAAGGTTGGGACAATGGCAAGTGTTCAGCACATATAATCGCACTAAGGATCTGCTGACTGATTGTTGTTGACTTTACCTAGTTCAATCTGATTCATCACTTGGGCAGGAACCAAGAGATGTTGTAAAAAGGCAGAAGGTTACATTAGAAGGAGAAAAAGAAAGTTTCAACCTATGCTAGAAAAAGAATCCTTGTTGCCCCTTAAATCTTTTTCTAGCAATTGTCCTGTTCCTGGGGTTCACCCAGTCTGGAAGTAGGCAGTGGGGGGCTTGGTTTTCTGTGTTCCAGATCTGGAAGCATCTCCCAAGATGGAAGAAGTGAGGTGCAGAGATTATACTAGAGACCAGAGATTTGGCTGGGCACAGAAGCAAGCTCAGTGGAGTCACTGGAGACAAAGTCTATTTAAACATAGGGGCACCTGGGTGGCTCAGTTGGTTAAGCAACTGCCTTCAGCTCAGGTCATGATCCCAGAAACCTGGGGAGTCCCACATCGGGCTCCCCGCTCCACGGGAAGCCTGCTTCTCCCTCTCTCACTCCCCCTGCTTGTGTTCCCTCTCTGGCTGTGTTTCTCTCTGTCAAATAAATAAAATCTTTTAAAAAATAAATAAATAAATAGAAAATAAACACACACACACACACACACACAAATATTCACATACCCCTTCTAAGTGGCCACACATTTACCACTCTACGAAATTTCTGAACAGATGGTGTGTACACAAACATATACTTAAAAAACATAAAGAAAATACACCCAAGTAGATGATTCCTTATCAAAAATACATATATCTTGCTAATCAGAAGCCACACGTTAATTCTGATCTTTGGGAAATTATGTGGTCTCAGTACATAAATGGCGAAAAGTAAATGATTTGTAAAAATCAAAGCACATATACAAATCATGTGAGATACCATTTCTCATTTTCTGACATATTACTGAATGCGATATTGTTTTTGGTCCTGCATTCTTCCATCATTTTGAATGATCACCAGACTATTAATTTTAAAAGACAGTTGCTTTGTCTGTTCTTCTAATTGCCTTGACTTGTTTCTGGACTCCGGAAAAGGCAAAAAGACCAACCCTGACTTGGGTGGGAATCTTTTTGGAATAATGGTGGGTGTTTGTTCACATCTGGAGTAGGTATAAAACGATAACATTATGATGATGAACACCACAGAGCCTCATCTGCATATAAATAGACCTAATCAGAAATGCAAATTGCAATCAGGAGAAATTTTTAAAGGCTGTGTGATTGTGCAGATAAAGAAAGGTTAACACTTGCATTGTTAAAGTAGTAAAACGGCTCCAAGCCTGCGCAGAGAGTCTTCCTTTGAAAAGAAAAATGTGGAGAGTATAAATCTCTTAATCTGCAGCCTGGCCGGGACAGAGCTCCCTGATTGCTTCGTTTTCGGTAACTAGAAGCTTAAGCAGCCAAACAGCAGCCCAATTCCCGATGAAAGACAAACAACCCAACCTCTTGTACAAACCTCTAATGAATACATACAATAAAAAAGATACTGGCATTTAAATGCCCTCCAAACAGACCTGTTTCAGCACAATGTCCCATTGAGATGGAAATCAGGGGATGGAGAGAAGGTCTTATAACTGATTCACTTTTCTGAGGTTTTTTTTAGTGCTGCTCTGAGTGGATATGAAAATATAATACACATTTTTTATCCCCAAATTTTCCTGAATATTCGAGAAAGATTCAAACAAAATGACCAGATGTGATTATATAATTTAAAAGAAGACCCCAGTATGTAGACAGATTACTTAATCCAAAATTGCATTTTTCGCCCTCTTGTGAAAGCACAATAAATGAGTATCTCAGAAAAATCAGAGTACAGAAAATACATGCAATGGTTACAACACAGTCCTATTTTTCCTTCAGATATGCTGTCTTTCCGGACCATCCATCCTCTTTCCTCCTACACACCCCCTGTTTTCCCCCAAAAGAAATATATTTTACAATCAGGCTTTCTCAGGTTTGGCCAGAAATTGTTTACAAATTATTATCCCTCTTAACCAACCTCTTTCACAAAGAACTAATGAGCCAAGAGCGCCATCTTGTGTCCTACCTTGGAATCTTAAAAAGCGTTTTCACGGGATGCATGTCAAAGAGGGGAGGGTCTCCATCCCCCAGTTCAATAGCTGTAATCCCCAAGGACCAGACGTCACACCGAGCGTCATAGGAAGAGTCATACTGCTGCTCACAAGCAATGACCTATCAGACAAAAGCAAAACACATCAACCTCACTGCCCCCTCAGATGTCCCGTAAGACTCTTGGCCCAGCCCCCTCTTAGTTCCTTTGGTTACACTGATATTGAATTCTAGTAATAGTTAAGGTATGTGTCACTTGACCTTATTTGTGTGTCGCTGATTTATCATCTGGACGTTCATTAACTTTTTAAAATATTTCAGTACAATAAGCATACATTCAACCCTCTAGGTACCAAGCACAGTGCAAGGGGAGGCATGAGGGTACATACCTCACTGAGCCCACTCTGACATCCCTTAAGGAAAGGCTTTGTCTGTTTTCACCTCATTACCAGCTGCTGAATTCAACAGCAAGGAATAGTTGTTTGCAAAGTTGTTTCCTGCACAAAATCCCCAGGAGTGTGACCAATTGAGCAGAAAGATGTTTAGAAGACTAGCAGACTGATGTGGTTCACATAAAATAGGAACCATTCCCTTCCATCCTTTTTGTCTAAGAATATCTGCCCCCTCTGCAAACCCCAACAGTTGGTTTGTTGTTCAGTAGCAGCTGCTGTGTCTGTTACCGGGCTGACTGTGTGCAAGAGCAGCAGAACCAGAAATATCCCTGGGCTTGTCCCTGGTCTGGGGAGCATGGAACCCTGTGGGGAAATCTCTTTCTATCAACTTTTTGAGTCAAATAGGAAAATCCCCTCCACTCAGACTTGGGGCTATCAGAGTAGGGTTGGAAGAAGGCTGGAGTAGACCAGAAAATGTGGGAGAACCCGGTATCCCTATTTGACCCTAAATCCGCCTCCTCAACAAAGGATGACCCTTGGCTACAGGCAGATAGGAAACTTTGTACTGCTCCAAACGGCCTATGAGGTAGACAAGCGACATCACTGAAGAGCCCAGGGGGTCAGAGTGACAGGCCTGCCTGCCCTGTAAGGCCACAGGAAGGTATTTGGCTTTGATTCTGAGTAAGACGGGCCAACTGGCTCTGAAGAGCAGAGTGACAGACTTGGCTTACGTGTTAGCAGGATCACTCTGGCTGCTATGCTGAGAATATGTTAAAATGGGACAGGAGTCGAAGAAGCAAAACCAGTTGAAAATGCTACTGCAAGAATCCAAAGTGCAGACAGTGAGAAATAATCAGACTGATTATGTAATTTTGAAGGCAGAACAAACTAGATTTGCTGACTGGGGCTTGAAGAAAGAGGAGTTGAAGAGGAGCCGACAGTTTTTGACGTGAGCAATTCCAGAACAGAACTGGTATTTTGATGAGATGGGGAAGGCAGGAGAAGCAGCTTCGGGTTAAAAGGCAGGAGCTCCACTTCAGACATGTTAAGTCTGCGATGCCGGTAAGACTTCCAGATGGAGAAGTTCATTTTAGCTGGGTGAGTCTTGTACCTGACTACTGACCTAGAGAATAAACATGTGTTTTTTTTAAGCCTCACATGTGCAATATTATAATGGTAGTGACAGAAAACTATTATATCTCCTCTTAGCCAGACCCACTTAACTGGACTTGCAATACCAAATAATGCCTACCATCTTGCCTGAGGCCTGCGGCCTTTGCTCCTCTAATTGCCCTCTACTCTTCTCTTCTGTTTCCAAACTATCTTTTCATGCTCCTGCATCCCTGGACTGATCCCAGCCCTATCCTCTGAATAGACTAGACTGACATAGAATACCCTGCCATTTTAACACGTGATTTCCAAACGTGCATTCAAAATAGAAAGTTCAAAAAACAAAAGTTGAGATAATTCCAACTTCAGAAGCAGAAGCCATTTTGTAGCCCCCCAAGACCTCCCTCCATACCCCAATCAGGTGAGAAACACTGCTATTTTTTCCTCCAGAAAAAGATCTCCAGAGTAGATTATTCAACACCCTCCCTTTCAGAAATGACATTTCAAAACATGTGGAACAAACATAATTTTAGACCTATCAATCAGCAAACAGTTCTCCATTCTTACATGTTCCTATGAGGGAAAGAAAAATAAGACTCTGTCCTCCAACAAAAAGCTACAGCCAGACACTACAGACAAAGGGCTGATATTCAAGATCTATAAAGAACTACTCAAACTCAGCATCCAAAAAGCAGATGAACACATCAAAAAGTGGGCAAGAGACATGAAGAGGCACTTCTCCATAGAAGATATACAAATGGCTAACAGACACATGAAAAAATGTTCATCATCACTAGCTATCAGGGAAATTCAAATCAAAGCCACACTGAGATACCACCTTACACCAGTCAGAATGGCCAAAATTAACAAGTCAGGAAACAACAAGTGTTGGAGAGGCTGCGGAACTCTCTTACACTGTTGGTGTGAATGCAAGTTGGTCCAGCCACTTTGGAAAACAGTGTGGAGATTCCTTTAAAAATTAAAATTAAAACTACCCTATGACCCTGCAATTGCACTACTGGACATTTACCCCAAAGATACAGATATAGTGAAAAGAAGGGCCATAGGTACCCCAATGTTCATAGCAGCAATGATCACAATCGCCAAACTGTGGAAACAGCCAAGGTGCCCATCAACAGATGAATGGATAAAGAAGATGTGGTACATATATACAATGGAATACTATGCCTCCACTAGAAAGGATGAATATCCAACTTCTGTAGCAACATGGACTGAATTGGAAGAGATAATGCTGAGTGAAATAAGCCAAGTAGAGAAAGTCAAGTATCACATGGTTTCACTTACTTGTGGTACATAAGGGGTAATATAGAAGACAGTAGGAGAAGGAAAGTAAATGGGAAATAGGGTAATTCAGGGAGAGAAACGGAACATGAGAGACTTTGGACACAGAAACAAACTGAGGGACTTGGAGGGAAGGGGTGGGGAGATGGGAGAGCCTGGTGGTGGGTACTGAGGGCACCTATTGCATGGAGCACTGGGTGTGAGGCATGGGCAATGAATCTTGGAACACTGAAAAAAATAAAATAAATTTAAAGTAAAAAAACAAAACAAAACAAAAAAAACACCTCTTTGCAGACAATATAGCCTGATGGCCAGCTTGGAAATTTTTTTTAAAAATTAAAAAAAAAATAAAAGTAGAAAAGCTACAGCCAATCAAAATTTAAAGTGAACCTATAATAAGTAAATGACAAACTATGTCCACTCTAAATGTTCTAAGACAATGTGGGCTAGTACATGCAATACAGGATATGGGCTCCAAATGCTTGGGATATTAGAGGGAGACCATGCCAGGGGAAGCAAGACAACAAACAGTATCTAGTGCCCAAAGTCCACACCATCTGGGAAGAAATTCAAATCAACTATCTATCTATCTTGGATGGGACACAGAAGGCAATTCCAAGAACCATCCAAATGTGAGAACGAAGATATCCTAACATTTCACAAGTGCAGGCATAAAATATTCAAAACATTTATCTGGTTTCAACTTCTCTTTACAGACAGACCTTATCTTCAGTTCTACCTAATAGAAAAGCATCTTTTGACCAAATTCTCCTCCCAAAACTTAGTTTTTAATTCAACAAAGAAATTCTTCAAGTTCAGTCTTCCAAAGAAGTTTACAGAAAACTTTGCTACTAAAATAATTCACAGATAATTACTGAGTGCCTATGAGTCAGGCATGGTACCAGGTCCTAGAGAGGGAAAGCTAAATTTACAATAAATTTAATCTTCATAATCTTCTGTAGGGTAAGTGCTATCGCCACTTTGTTTAGGTGTGGAGACTGAAACATAGCACAGTTAAATAGCTTACCCATGGCCCACAGCTAGTCATTGACAGGGTCAGAATTTGAACCGAGGCAGAGAAGACATGAGTGGACAAATCATTATAATATGATAAGTGTTCTATATAATAAAGCTTATGTTCAAAGAATGATTGAATTATCAGCTTCTGCACTCATATTTTGGGTTTTTGTTTTTTGTTTTTTGTTTTTTTAAAGATTTTATTTACTTGACAGAGAGAAACACAGGCAGAGAAGGAACACAAGCAGGGGGAGTGAGAGAGGGAGAAGCAGGCTTCCCGCTGAGCAGGGAGCCCGATGTGGGACTCGATCCCGGGTCTCAGGGATCATGACCTGAGCCGAAGGCAGTGGCCTAACCAACTGAGCCACCCAGGCGCCCCTGCACTCATATTTTGAATAGATTAACCAAGTTTCTTGAGATTTTGGTCACTTAAACTCCTACCTCCTCAGAAGGAGTCTCTTTCAGGACCAGTCTTCCACAGAAGTAAAAGACCCTTTTTGTGGGCTACATGTGTGACAGGATTCATAGACACACCCTAAGAGGATGCATCACAACTAAGGTCAACGTATCCTGGATCTGGATTCCTTATCTATCCAATACCCAAATCTACAACTATTTCTTAAGGAGAAGTAATCCCATTCTCCTTAGCACAGTATTCTCATTTCTAGGTAAAATAAAGCTGAGTTAAGAATGCTTAGATGATCCATTGGTCTTTGGTTCCTTTGCCCCAAGGAGAAGGCAACCTTTCAAAGAGCTCTCTGAATCAGATGTTCTGGTACTCTTCTAAGAAAAGGAGACTGACAATGGCAAATTAAGTATACTTTGCTGAGACCAAGTTTCCCAGGTTTCATAAGTCATGTTAAAGGGGTACAGAGAGGGCGCCTGGGTGGCTCAGTTGGTTGAGCGACTGCCTTCAGCTCAGGTCATGATCCCAGAGACCCGGGATCGAGTCCCACATCGGGCTCCCTGCTCGGCGGGAAGCCTGCTTCTCCCTCTCTCACTCCCCCTGCTTGTGTGCCCTCTCTGGTTGTGTTTCTCTCTGTCAAATAAATAAAATCTTTAAAAAAAAAAGGGGGGGGGTACAGAGAGACAGGGTGAGATGGCAGGGACTCAGGCCCAGGACCCCAAACACCCCATTCTTCTGTACCTCTCCACCTCACCTTACCACCACCATCCCAAGGAGGAGACGTGCCCAAGGCAAGCGTATACAACTCCTTGACCTCAAGCCTTTCTTTCAATCATAGGAGTATAGATGATGTTGGTGGCAGTGGAATAGGGAGGATAGAAGAGGTGTAAGGGAGAGCTCAAGGGAAGTCCTACAGGACTTAACATGGAGAGGGATTTAATATGGGAGGTTACGGAAAGGGACACATCCAGGAAGACTGACATTTTGATCCTGGGTGATCGGGAGAATGATGGTGCCATCAGGCATGTCAGGAGGAGAAGTCAGTTTGGCAGGCAATATGACAAGTTCACACTGGGTCTGAGTTCTACCACTCACCAGTTGTAGAAAAATCACTTGTACTCTTGGGAACTCACTTTTTTTTTCACATGTAAGTGCAATAAGAAAAGCAAAATTTTGTCAAGATCAGAAGCAGAATATATGCTAAAAAGTAATGACAAAATACATGTTTTCAGTGATTACATATAGTTTTATATTACAGTAAATATATCTTACATTTCAGAACTCCATAGATTTAAACTTCCTATTGTTAGTTGCCAACACAACTTGTCAAAATTTACAGTTTTAATACAGTTATAAGTCCCAGAAGCAGATACGAGGTTGTTTATCATGAACTTTAACAAATCTGTATATCCATCTTAATCCAGTGTTGTGAAGAGAAAACTTGCTAATAAATGTCAATTTTGTAAAGTATGGATTCTCCAAAGTTGATTTGAAAGTCCCACAGCATGTTGGAGGTTGAGTGAAGAGCATGTGCCTTCTGGAATATCCCATGGGACATATATATGAGCTGTTAGAAAACATTTAGTGTACCTGGCAAAGGCTAAGATTATAGCATTAAATGACTCAAAACAGAGACAGAGTTCTGGTGCAGTAATCGCTAGTGGCCTAATGGTTCCAAGATTTAAATATTATCTCTCTGGGGCACCTGGATGGCTCAGTTAGTTAAGCGGATAACGTGGCTCAGGTCATGATCTCAGGGTCCCAAGATGGAGTCCCGATTGGGTTCCCTGTTCAGTGGGGTGTCTGCTTCTCCCTCTCCCTCTGCCTGCTGCTCCCTCTGCTTGTACTCTCTCTCTCTTTCTCTCTCTCTTTCTCCCCCCCATCAAATAAATAAATAAAATCTCTAAAAAAATAATAAAATAAAATATTATCTCTCCGAGTCTCGATGAGTTTCAGAGGTGTATAAATCCCTCTGCATAGCCGCCTTTAACAATCCTCAAGTCTCTAGCATATCAGTGAGTTTACACCGTTTCTGAGTTTTATTAGATAGTTTTATCCACTTGGTATTAATCTACTATTAACCTCATAATTTTTTTTATGTTTTAAAAGGGCCAGAGCCTTGATGATCTCACTAAAGTGACCCCTTAAGTGAACAATAGTAACCCAGAGTAAGGATTATGTCTTATCATTCCTTTCTCCCTGTCCACATCAATTTGTGTCATACTTCAGAGAAGCTGTATTGAAAAATCTTCAAACTGCAATCAGAAAGCCTGAACTCCATTATTTACCAGCTGAGTGCCTTTGAGCAAGTCCCTTGAAAACTCTGAGCTGAGGCTTCTTCAGTTATAGGGCGCTCACCTTCTACATCTATAAAATAGAAAGGTGGGAATGAACTATCTCTGCTATCCCTTCCAGCTCATATATTCTTACAGTTTTCCACTTTCCAAATAAGTGATCGTGGGGTTGATCTCAAACAGAGAGGCTAACCTCTCCATGCCAATTACCTAGAGAGAACAGATTATTCTGGGGTGTGAACCGGAAGGCTGGAACCTGAAGAGATTTTATTGCCAATATTTTGTAAAATGTCTTAAAGTCTATGAAAAGATGGTGGTTGCTGTGATAATGCCTCTGTTAGCGAAGATGAGCTTCAAAGACAAAGCGATTGATTAGATGCTGGTTAATGGAGCATGTCCAGGTTCCTACCTTGAAATGTGAACTTAAAGATTTCCTCATACCCTTAGACTACACTGCTGCTTATTTAGGAGGAGGAAAAGCACTAATGCTTGGATCACTAGCAATATCTATGCGTTAGCGCCGCAGTACCCAGTGGCAACAGCTATTTTAACCGGAGGTGGGCTTGAGCCTCCCAAATGTCGGTCATTACCACGTTGGCTGCCAAAAACTTTTCTTTCTAAAAGGGCATGAGAACAAGAAATAAGTTTTCACTAACAGTTTAGCTCTACTGGTCTTTAGAGAAAAGGCTAGCAGTCAACCTTCTTTGTTAGGGAAGTTCTCTTCAGCCTTCTTCAGGCTAACAAATTCCAAAGTTGCAGACTCTCTAAATCTGCCTTTGTCATTCCTTCCTGCCCCACAGAGGGAGCACCTCCTTCCATCTTCTGAAGGAGCTCAGGGGGTAAAACTGCACCCACAATTTGATACCACAACTGCTTTGACACACATCATTTCCTGGTGCACCACTGGGCATGGTCAACAGATTCCTCTTGAGGATGGGTGACCCTTTCCTCAGTTACCAGGGGAATGGCAGAGAAAAAAACAACTTTTGTAGCTCTTAGATAGTAAAAAAGGCTGGTGAGAGAAAATCCTAGAGCCAGGCACTTTCATAGTGGTTTTTCCATTCCCTTACTAGATTACTTTGACAAATTACCTAACCTCCCTGCACCTCTTCTTCCCATGCAAACCAAGGCCCCTTTCTCTGGGCCTTGTCTGATGTACTGATTATGAAAATGCTGGTTACCCAACTTTTCTACGGTATCAAAGTTAACAGTATCTACAGATATCACTGTGTCACTGATGTATGCATAATATCCATTTTATACACTTACTTAACCCTTTTTGCACTTTCTAAAGTAGATTTACAGGGAGCATGAATTATTTCTATAACAAAAAGCAAAAATCTGTTTTTTGTCTTGAAATGTAAATAAGTATTGAAAAGTTTGCCTTAAATTTCGAGGATGTCTTTCGTTCCTCCAGAGTATTTGTTAGCTGTTGGGATTTTTCATCAACAAACTGGCAGGTTAAAGGTAGTATCTTGGGCACCTGGGTGGCTCAGTGGGTTAAAGCCTCTGCTTTCAGCTCAGGTCATGATCTCAGGATCCTGGGATTGAGGCCCACATCAGGCTCTCTGGTTGGCAGGGAGCCTGCTTCCTCCTCTCTCTCTGCCTGCTTGTGGTCTCTCTCTCTGTCAAATAAATAATTAATTAAAGAAAAAATCTTTAAAGGTAATATCTTGGTCATGAAACTATGTTCCCATGAGCCTAATACAATAAGAATTAAAGAAATCCTCTTCCCAACAATATCCCTTTCTATTATAAGCACAAGGCTAGAGGTAGTACTTTCACTTTCTTAGGCCATCACAATCCAATGAAATGCCCCATGATTATAGTTTCATTTCAGCCTCGACCAAGAGTAGGACTTGCTGATGAAGCTCTGAAGATAGAAGTAAGATCCATTTTCTATCTCTTGCAAAAAAACTTGGGCTATAAGAACATGAGGGAACAAAACAGTCTCTCCTCATCTCAAGGTCTTCATTATCTAAAAGGAACACCTGTATTAGATTAGATGTAAAGGGGATAAAAGAAAGTAGTATATGAGCTCCTGCATTCAGAAAACCTTGACTTCTCTGACAAAATATTTAACTTAACCATTTATCAAATTATATATAAAGAGCTGCTGGGCTGAAATCTCTTTCAATAATGTGACTTCAACCAATACTTTCAAGTAAGTAGTATTATAGGAGCACCATCTAACATAAGGAAAAATATTTTTTACTCTTACAAAAAAAAGTTCATCAAACTTAAAAAATAATAGATGTTATTCAGACTATCCCATTTTCCCACTAATACTTTAAAATGTCATTAAAAATGCAGTTGTGCAGGGCACCTGGGTGGCTCAGTCATTAAGCGGCTGCCTTCGGCTCAGGTCATGATCCTGGAGTCCTGGGATCAAGCCCCACATCAGGCTCCCTGTTCAGCAGGAAGCCTGCTTCTCCTTCTCTCTCAGTCCCCCTGCTTGTGTTCCCTCTCTAGCTGTGTTTCTCCCTGTCAGATAAATAAAACCTTTTTTTTTTTTAATGCAGTTGGGGGGTGCCTAGGTGGTTCAGTTGGTAAGCATCTGCCTTTGGCTCAGGTCATGATCCTGGGGTCCTGGGGTCAAGCCCCGCATCAGGGTCCCCGCTCAGCAGGAGGCCGGCTTCTCCCTCTCCCACTCCCCCTGCTTGTTTCCCTCTCTGTCAAAGAAATAAATAAAATCTTTTTATAAAAAAATGCAGTTAGGTTTGCCTTATATGTTCTGATTTAATAGAATTGATTGTGTGATACAAAATTATAATCAAAGCTCAAGATTAAAATTTCATTCAAGTACACAGGCAAAATGCTGTTATTTCAAGAGTTACATTCAGCTCTAAAATCGGCAAGGCAAATAGACCTAAAGCTATTAATCCTTGGCTGACCTTGAGCCCAAAAATGCAGTAAACACATTCGCAAATACGATAGGCTGAGAGGTACGCAGGCAAATAGATTCCTAATTTTGTTTATGTCATTTATGCAGCATAATTGGTATATATTATTGATCTTAAAGATTTCTAAAATAGAACTTCTCTGAATTTCAGTTATAAATCTTCCAATGGCAAATATTATTCACCAGTTTTACATACAAACATCTTAAAATGTTGTAAGTTGAAATAATGAATAAACATATGAAGTCTCTTCCTTTGGATAAAATATAACTTCAAGGAAGTATATATTTGAGATTTGCTTGATTTTTTTTTTTTCAAAGGGGAGGTAGACTAGAAGAACTGAAATTGATAGGGCTGGTTGGGTTTTTGGGGGAGTTCTTTCATAAAACTCAAGGCTATAATTGAACCTATATTTTGTATACTGAGAAATTGCCAAAAATAATTTAAATTATACTACCCTTATGAAATTCAAGAAGGTCTCTAATTAAAAGTTCTGCAAGACTTTTCTCAGAGTTGCTAACATTCAACTTAAGCCTTTAGAGAAATAAAACAAGGTTCAAATTAATGCCTGCACAATACCAACTTCCCACCATGGTAGTGGAGGTTAGAGGTAGACTGGTTTTGGGTTTGAACAGGCTGACTTTGCACTTAAATTCTGCAAAGCCCCAGGAATGTGTCACTTATTCTTATTTATGTGATAAGCCCCATATCCATCTCAGGACCAATATTCACAGAACTCCTTTATGAAAGGTAAATTAGTGTGCCCACACTTTTCTATATGTCTTTAGTATTGAAAAGGTTCTGAATCCATGTAAGGACATAGTGAGAAGATGGTGTCTATGATCCAGGAGGCTAGCAGGCCCCACCAGATACTGAATCTGCAGACACATTGATCTTGGACTTCCAGCCTCTAGACTTGTGAGAAATAAATGTCTGTTATTTAATTTAAAAAAAAAAAAAAAAAAAAGAAAGGCTCTAAATGAACACATTTACTTGGAAACCCAGGATAATCCTACTGCCCTCCCCTGCTGCAGCAGCTTTCCCCACCAGAAATGGATGTTAGAAGGGCTCTTAGGATTCACTCAACCGTCTTGGAAACTTAAGTCCCAAAGTTAGGGGTGGGGAGGTGGGGTCCAGAGTTACACAGCTGGTTTGTGGCCATGCCAGGAACAAGATCCATGGTTCCCCCACTACCCTCCTGAATGAGGCATCTCCTGGGAATTCTTATTAAACAGGGAATGCTAGGTCATTGCCAAAGAGATTTCATGTACCAAAAGTCATAGCCATAGTTACTTCCATACTGTGAGCATGTAAGCACACCTCCACTTAAGCAGGTGGATTTACTGCTGCCTCTCACTTCCTGGCTGCCCCTTCCTTTTGCCAGCTAGTGCTCCATTTCTAGAGTTCAGTTAAGGAAAGAATGAGTAGCAGTTCTACAATTCAGTTCATTTTACAGCTTTTTCGGTCAGATTTTATTACCCCAGTGAGGAAACAGATTCAGAAAGGTTAAGACATTTGCCCAGAGTCACATAGCTAGTAGGCAACAGAATTGAAGCATAAGGCCACAATAAGAAACTAAGGGTGGGGGGGAGCCTTTCTCCTCCATAATACATCTGAAAAACAGGAAGGGAAGCAAATCAAATAGAATATCTGAATGCTCCAACATAAGCATACCCCTTTATTTTCAAGTTGTCTCTGGATTCTGTCCTCTCCTAGGCTGATGTCACCACGCAAACCAGGATGCCCTTGAGAATGTTACACATTCCTTCCAGAGAGTCACTTCCTTTAACCTTCTAAAACTAAAGAAGGTGGGTAAAAAACCTGGGACATAATAGAGCACCACAAATACTAGTCTCCCCACACCCCACCTGCTCCTGCCTCACCCCCACCGCAAGGCTCCTCTAGGACCCCACCCTAAGGCTGAATACCTTCCTCCCTTTGCTTTCTCCTCCAGCTCAGTGACCATTAGGCAAAAGACCAAATTCAGGGTTTGGCTTAGGCATGAAATACCTTTCATGGGGCTGAGCCTGTGGGCCCAGGGCAGGGTGGTGGAGGCCCTGATGTGAGGGTAGCCACCAGGTAATTTGGGACTCAGAGTCAGGAAGAGACACGTCCAGGTCTGACATTCCTTCAGCAAGTACTTCTGCCTCTGTAAGAACAGTTTGGCCCCTCTCACCTTCCCAGACACGGGTGGGAGGACAGCACAGAAAGCTCCAATTGTTCACAGAGACCCTTATTTTGATATTTCTTGCTCAGCACTGAATGGGGGATGGTGGTAAAGGCGATATGAGGCCTCTGCTCTGGGCCACACATGCTTCTGTACATCTAAAGCTGAAGCCCTCAGATGGAGTTCTATATTTAGACCCACCAGGAGGAGGATGAAGACATGTCACCACCACCTCCAGGACCAGCCCCCCACCTCTGCACTAACATATGACACATGACTCAACTTCCCTGCAGAGCTCCCGCTGAGAGAGGACCACCTGCTGAAGCTGAGGTTAAAGACTGGGGCTGCATCCAGTCCTTTTATCATTATCCTGGGCCCTTCACCCACCAGACCCCCAAGTACCTGGGTTGTGCTTCAGAGCTGTTCATGACAGAACCAATGTGGGAATGCAGGCAGGGTCAGCCCAGAACAAGAAGGAAGGGAATCCCGCTGTTTCTTAGAAGCTGGCATAGGAGTCTGGAGGGAATCGGGGAAGACAAATGGCTACAGAATCTCAGGAATGAAAGTCTTGGGGGAAGACACACAGGTCTTCCAGCCAGTGATGTGAGTTCTAAACTCCTCAGTTGAATCTCCTGGGCAAACAAGGCCTGCATTCCTTTCAGAGATATGACTGGCACATGGGATCCCAATAATCCCCAGCCATTTAAAACAAAGTCAGGTAAAAATGGACTATAATGTTTTCACCATTTTTATCACTTCACCCTTACTGAGAGCTTGTAGAGAGCCTGCCTTCATTATCAGAGGAACGCCAGAGCCGTGGAATATGCGAGCTAGAAGAGGTTTTTCTCCCTAAAACCTGTAAATGTTCTCTGAGAAATGGAAGGGAGCTTGGAGGCAGAAACTATCCAAGCCAATCTCTTTTTCTTACAGGTGAGACCAAGTTAAGCAGGACTGGGTTGCAGACAATATGTGCCACCATTTTTTAAAACACTTACTATACAAGGGACTATACAAAACATGTTCAGTGCATCATCTAATTTTGTCCTTTGAAACTGTTCTTTTTTTTTTTCCTTCTCATTTTACCTCTTTTAATTTCTCACCTTACTAATCACAAATATTCAGTAACTTGCCTGAGGTTCATGGTTAGGTGGGTAAGCAGGTATTTATGATTTGCTCCTAGGTCTGACTCCAAAACATGTGCTCTTAACTTTTCTACCCAAACTGAGCCACATTAAAATAACTGAACCACAATCACTTTTTAATTTTGGCCATTCTGACTGGTGTAAGGTGGTATCTTAGAGTGGTTTTGATTTGAATTTCTCTGATAGCTAGTGACGCTGAACATTTTTTCATGTGTCTGTTGGCCGTTTGTATATCTTCTACGGAGAAGTGCCTCTTCGTGTCTCTTCCCCATTTTTTGATGTGTTCATCTTCTTTTTGGGTGTTGAGTTTGAGTAGTTCTTTATAGATCTTGGATACCAGCCCTTTGTCTGTAGTGCCATTTGCAAAATATCTTTTCCCATTCTATGGGTTGCCTCTTTGTTTTGTTGATTGTTTCCTTTGCTGTACAGAAGCTTTTTATTTTGATGAAGTCCCAGAAGTTCATTTTCGCTTTTGTCTCCTTTGCCTTTGGAGACGTGTCTTGAAAGAGGTTGCTGTGGCCAATGTCAAAGAGGTTACTGCCTATGTTCTCTTCCAGGATTTTGATGGATTCCTGCCTCACGTTGAGGTCTTTCATCCATTTCGAGTTTGCCTTTGTATGTGGTGTAAGAGAATGGTCTAGTTTCATTATTCTATATATAGCTGTCCAATCTTCCCAGCACCATTTATTGAAGAGACTGTCCTTTTTCCACTGGATATTTTTTCCTGCTTTGTCAAAGATGATTTGACCATAGATTTGTGGGTCCATATGTGGGCTCTCCACTCTGTTCCATTGGTCTATTTCTCTGTTTTTATGCCAGTACCATGCTGTCTTGGTAATCACAGCTTTGTAATAAAGCCTGAAGTCAGGT
>PITA01014247.1:0-30519 GCA_004023965.1 Spilogale gracilis
GGGTCAGTTTGAATTGGGGGTGGGAACAGGATGCCTCAAGCAGGAAGCAGGAGTGTGGGTGTTAGACCCATCCTATCAGAAACTGGGGCTGGGGCCAGACCAGCTTTGTTTTTTGTTGTTGTTATTATTGTTGTTTTGTCCCTCCTGGCAATTCTGATGCTAAAGTCAAGGAACTTCTAGAATATCTTTCCCTCCAGCTTCCCCCGTACCCTTGGGAGGGATGTGACGTCATTTTGCCAGATAAGACAGACAACTTATTCTCTCCCTTTGTGATTGACCCCACTTTATTCCCAGCTTTTTGGGAGGGAAGCTCTTTTTAGGAAGATACGAGCTAATAATGTCTTCATGTTGATGTACAGGTTGAAGGGAACTTGACTGCTAATCCAAAGCGGTTTCATCAGGATGTTTTAAGGATAATGCAGAAGATCTTAGATTCTCTATCCGGTTCTTTTCCATCAGTAAATAATTTCTCAAGTACTTCCATCCAAAACAAATAAATTTCTTATTCGGTAACATTTAATTACTGATACCGTCTCCCTAGCACTGCCCGAGCATTTTTTCATTGCATTACACATTAAGTAGTCTCTTGTGTTCTTGCCTAGGAATGTAATTGCCATTTGTAATATTCTTCCCACCAGAAAATACATTCTTAATTTCAAACAGCTGACGTGTAATGGAACTTATGGTATATGACTTAAAAGCTGAGACGGTCCTATATGTAAACTCAATGAGTTGCAAAGATATTCTGTGGTAGTAATGTTTGCTGGTTATGTGTAGATACAGGCACTCTTTCTTAAGAGGCTCTAAATCATTTCTTTCAATTGTGCCTCTCACTAGACATAAAGCTTTTTTGTAAGTGCACCAGGCCTTTGCCTTTATTTTATAGATAATTTGAATCAGGAAGATTAAGTGGCTTTCTGAAGGATAAACTACCAAAAGTAGGTAAAACCCAGACCTATTCAGTTTCTCTTTTGCTTTATCAACAAATTCAAGCGATTCTCAATCTAAATAAGACCCACTATCAATACATAAATAGCATTTTAAATAGGTATAGCTATAATGAAATTGTTTCCCAAAGAATCAGTGGTAATTACACCAGTTAAAGCTCAGAAGTGAGACAAGATAATGAATTGAGCTCAGAAATGCTTGTTTAAGCAGCAGTTCACAAAATGATGCCTAATTTTCTTAAACAGTAAAACCCAGAAATAAAAAGAAAATCATTTGGAATAAAAAAAAATCCCATTGGATTAAATACCTCACTTTAATATTCTGAGGAGCAGGAGCCTAGAGTCACAGCACATGCAGATAGAGTTTTGAATTGCTTAAGATTTTTTTTTTTTTTTAATCAAAAGTTACCATAAGATAGGAAAGGCAGAGGGGGCACCTGGGTGGCTCAGTCATTAAGCATCTGCCTTCAGCTCAGGTCATGATTCTAGAGTCCTGGGATCAAGCCCCCGCATCGGGCTCCCTGCTTGGCGGGGAGAAGCCTGCTTCTCCCTCTCTCACTCCCCCTGCTTGTGTTCCCTCTCTAGCTGTGTTTCTCTCTGTCAGATAGATAAGTAAAATCTTAAAAAAAAAAAAAGAAAAAAAGAATATGGACATTGAAGTAAAGGTAAAAATATTTTTGGAAGTTTGGTTTAGAATCTTGTTCTAATTTTATTAAAATCCAAGGGACAAATAATTCCTAAGTAGAAACTGATAAAAATCAAGATTCATTGTTTTAGGGTTTTCTTGTATACAGTTTAGTAAGTCTTGTAATAGAAAAATTGCTGAAAGCCATGCTATCTTACTTGAAGGTTACAGATATTCTCATTTATTA
Organism: Spilogale gracilis; assembly: GCA_004023965.1. Taxonomy (NCBI): domain Eukaryota; kingdom Metazoa; phylum Chordata; class Mammalia; order Carnivora; family Mephitidae; genus Spilogale; species Spilogale gracilis. Next base: position 1,820 of record PITA01014247.1, read on the forward strand.
TTTCCCTGTTAGAATGTGATCTCTTGATTAAAATTTAAAATTGTGGGGGCGCCTGGGTGGCTCAGTTGGTTAAGCAACTGCTTTCGGCTCAGGTCATGATCCTGGAGACCGGGGATCGAGTCCCACATTGGGATTCCTGCTTGGCAGGAAGCCCGCTTCTCCCTCTCTCACTCCCCCTGCTTGTGTTCCTTCTCTGGCTGTGTTTCTCTCTGTCAAATAAATAAATAAAATCTTTAAAAAAAATAAAATTTAAAATTCTGTTCATTGTGGTGTGGAGAAAAATAGTGCAGAAGGAACCCGTTATCTACTAAACATTTTATGTAGAGAAAAAGGAAAAAAAATCATGGGTAGAGGAGAAAAAAATATTTAGAAAGTAATAAAAGAAAAACAAAGTATTTAGAAAGTAACATAAGAAGTTATGAGTGGGGCGGGGTGCCCGGATGCATCAGTCGGTTATCATCTGACCTCAGTTCAGGCCATGATCTTAGGGTCCTGGCGGTGAGTCCTTTGTGGGACTCCATGGTCAGCAGGGAGTCTGCTTCTCCCTCTGCCATCCTCCCTCCTCATGTGCACTCTCTCTCAATAAGAAATAAATAAAATCTTTTTTAAAAACTCTAAGAGTGGGGCACCCACATGACTCAGTTGGTTAAGTGACTCCTGATTTTTTAAAAAATATTTTATTTATTTATTTGAGAGAGAGAGAGTGTGAGTGAGAGAAAGCATGAGAGGGGAGAAAGTCAGAGGGAGAAGCAGATTCCCTGTGGAGCCAGGACCCTGATGCGGGACTCGATCCTGGGACTCCAGGCTCATGATCTGAGCTGAAGGTATTGGCTTAACCAACTGAGCCACCCAGGCGCCCCTTACTCCTGGTTTTGACTCAGGTCATGATCTCACAGTTATGGGATTGAGCCCCTTCTTGGGCTCCATGCTTAGTGGGGAGTCTGCTTGGGATTCTCTCTCTCTGCCCCACATCCCCACCCTCTCTCTCTCTCTCTCTCTCTCTAAAATAAAGAAATCTTTAAAAGAAAAAAAAATGTTTCTAGGGAAACTAGAAACTAGATGGGAAAAACTAACTTGGCCATTTTACCCAGGTAAAGTAATCTGGCTTGGAGACTTAGCAGTAGATCTGTGAGGTAAAAGCAAACTCAGTTTTCTCATTATAGTCAAACTTCTGACTATTTAAGGGATGACATCAGAAAGCATTAAGTTTCAGGTATTCTTGAGGAAATAAAAGTTCCACCATTTTGGTAATTTGCCCCTTTTTCTTTTGTCTGTCCGATGTTCGCTGAGACTGGGTCCTGTCCCTAACTTCTCCAGCGTAATGAACAGTGTAGGTCATCTAAGGAATTCTCTCACAGAAAGTAAGATAGATTGAGTCTCATTTTTACCACTCCAGTTTTATCGCGAGTCATTTTACAGGAGTAAATGCTTGAAATATAGAGGGCACTATAATTAGACAGCGTTTAGTGTGTCCCTGGCAGAAGTCGGTGAAAGCAAGGATTCTTTTTTTCTCTGCGTGCTCCTCTTAAGTCACTGAAGTGGGTAAACCTCTCAGGGATGCTGAAAACAAAGGTCTTACATGGTACCTCGGTGCTGTCCTTGCATATTGAACATATGAAACCTTCATCCAAGAGAACTAATCGAAGATACTTCTTCCCTCTTTCTCTTTAGGGATCTGACAAACAATCGAATAGGATGTCTGAATGCAGACATATTTCGAGGACTCACCAATCTGGTTAGGCTGTAAGTACATCTTTTCTATTAAAATATAAGAAGGCATGTGGACTAGTACCCAGATATTTATAGACACCTGTGATATGCCTGATAGTAAAGTAGCAACTGTCAGGATTCTAGAAGGACAAGGAGCTGAAGAGCTGGAAATTCCATCTTGGGGATATAACGTCATCAAAACATAACATATGTCTTATGCACACACACACCCACCCACCCACACACATAATACACGCAGAGCCGCTTAACGGGCTATATGCCTCAGAGTTCATGTTCACATTGAGAGATGTCCTGGTCTGGATCAGTTTCCTGGAAGGGGTAAAACCTAAGCTGATGGTCCAGAGATTGCAAAGGTTTGATTAGTTAGAAAGGAAGAGAAGCAGAGCCAATGATGTGTGAAGGTGAAAGTGAGAGCAAAGCCAGTGTCAAGGGGAAAGATGTCAGTGTGAAGGGTAAAATCACCATTTGAATCATCCCTCTGACTTAGTGATTTGGGGGGACTCCATTTTTCTGAGCTTTTCTTTTTTTTCATCTGTTAAAGTAGGTTCATGGTACCCCAAAGTTATGAGAAAGATTAATTAAAGTTTGAATGATCTGTATCTCTCTTATAATTTATATAATAAATACAGAAGAACTTTGTATAAGCCCTCAAGTACATTTTTATTTTATTTTTAAAATGAGGAAGCTCTATTTGGGAGTAACTAGAAATAAGGCTGGTTATTTTCAATAGAACTTTATATGGGAGCATATGAAAGGCAGACAGAGGCTTAGAATGGATTGAACAATAGGAAGCCACTAAAGGACATTTATATTGGGAAAGTGGCATAAAATCCTGTTTTACAGAGTAGTTTTCTGGGAATAGGATGCAGGATGAAATTTGAGATTTAGGGTTGAAGGTCTAGTTATGAGGATTGTCTGTGCCTGATTCTTTCTCTCTGTGGCTTTTCAGAGTGTTTCTGCAACTTCATGTTAACTTTGAAAAAGCTCTTAGGGCCACCAGTAGTGAGATCATTTCGTCTCTGTGCTAAGGGGGTAAGGGAGCAGACCTCAGATTACTTGTACTCCCTCTTCTTAGCAAACGTGCAGTATTTTTCAGCGAGCCTTTTTTTTTTTTTTTTAATTTAAGATTTTGTTTGTTTATTTGACAGAGAGAGCCAGAGAGCACAGCTGGAGGGAATGGCAGAGGGAGAGGGGGAAGCAGGCTCTGCACCGAGCAGGGAGCTTGATTCAGGGCTCGATCCCAGGACCCTGGGATGATGACTGGAGCCAAAGGCAGAGGCTCAACCAGTTGAGCCACCCAGGCGCCCCATTCAGTGAGCCTTTTAATTTGGGAGGAGAGATAGATGGTCAGACTTCAGTGTCTGAGTGTAAGATAGATTTGGTGTATGGTTTTGCTCATAACTGGAAATTAATCAAACCAATTGCATTTTTCTTCTTTTGTGGCTGGACTGCAGCATTTTATTTCAGTGCTTTTATTATCTCTTCTTGAGAGTCTTGTATTTTTGGTTGTGAGGACTGCATGGCAGTTGTGTTGCCACAGTGACTGTGGCAACACGAGGCACTGATGAAAGGAAAATCTGTTATATTTTTGGATAGCTGGGACTCAAGTAATGAAAAGAAGTCTGGATTAGGCAAAAGAGCTAGAAGTGACAGTCTTTACATTAGGTCCACTTAACTAGTTCCTTATACTTTTTTTTTTTTTCTTCCTCCTGCCTCAAAAACTGAAGTTCTTGGAAGTTTTAAAGCTTGGCTTCATCTCTTACATTTTTATTAATTCTGTGATACCTGTTGTGAGACTTTATAGGGCATTTATCCACATGAATCTTCAAAACAGAAGAATAGTGCTACCAAGTTTTCTACCTTGAGATTTGGTGGAGTGATTTTATAGCTTGTGTAATAGTAGGTCACGGTGGCTCTTTCAGATGCAACAGTGTGTGCCATATATAGGAGTAAACCTGATTTTATATCCTTTAAAGACTGTTCTAAGAAAAATTGCCATTTGAGGTAGGTTTTTGACTTCAGGAATACATTGCAATGGAGATGTTTATAATTTGGGTTGACACAGGTCTAGAGTCATGGATCAAGAAACCTTGGACAAGTGCACTGTAGGGACAGTAGCGATCTGCAGATTTCTAGGTTCTCAGAGCCCGCCTGTATGTTGGTGTGAAGGCTGATAACAGTCTGTGTTTCCCACTGGGAAGAAAAGCATCTTCTTAATCGAACAAGTGGAAAAGGGAATTTGATTAGCCATCGGGCATGTCGTGCCTTTATTCCACCCAGAAGAGCAGGTGTGTAGAAGAAGGGACTCCAGAGTGGATCGCTCTTTACAGATAATCCCTTTACTGCTTCTTCAGCTAGATTCTCCGGGTTGCCATGGCACCTGGGACCTGGGCCTGGGTGAGACCTTGGCAGACAGAGGTGGCCTTCTCGCCCAGGCTTCTCATCGTTTTGAAACAAGTCGTGGCTTTGGAAGTTTAGGTCAAGAAGTCAAAAATAACCTTAAATGGATGTGGGGGGATCGAATTGGTTAATCCTGTATATGGACCTGTGCCTTCGTTGGTGGAGAATTTCTGGGAAGAACTGTCTCAGAGAAGTGAAGGCATACTCCCCGAGGCTCCATTTGGAAATAACTGCCAAAGCAAAGATAAGGAGTCAGAAATGAGCTTCTATGAAGTCTCTGTCCTTTACGTAGGACCTTAATTTCCAGGGAAGTTGTCAGGAGCTCAGCGGATCAAAAGCTTTCTTTTTTCCTCCTTCTTTTATGAGTTTTGATCAGTTTAAATCTTGTATTTTTTTCTAAGAATTACACCTTTAATATTTTTCTATCAGAAATAATTGGTGAGTGGGGATGTCTCGGTGGCTCATTTGGTTAAGCATCTGCCTTCAACTTAGGTCATGATCCTGGAGTCCTGGGATCGAGGACTGCTCCCCTGCCCAGTGTGGCTCCCTGCTCATTGGGGAGTCTGCTTCTCTCTCTCTCTTCTTGCCCTTTCCCCTGCTTATGCTCTCTCTCACAAATGAATAAAGTTAAAAAGAAAATAATCGATGAATGATATTTATAAGAACTTCCTTTATACAATTGAACAATTACTGATATCATAAAGTAATAGAATCACATACAGATTGAAGGAAAAGTTAAACCTCCCTTCCACTGGGAGCAAGCCTGTACTAGCTCTCTGGTGGATTATTTTCAGATTTTCTATTGTCCTCAAAAAGACATAGACATTCATACAGGGCTTTAAATGTGTGCTATACCCAGCAATTTACTGAAAAAAATACAGAACATTCCAAGTACAGAACTGATTATAATTTAGTCAATTATTCTTCTGTTGAAGGAGATTCCATTTGATTGCATTCCCCCCTGCCCCCTCCCTTTAACAAGTTGGCTCTGGTAAAAACATCCCTTGTATATACACAACCCAGGTGATGTGTTGTCCTACATACTTAACTTGCAGGAATTCAAATGTATGTGTTTAGCAAAAAGTTGAGGAAATAAAGAAAAATCACAACATTAAGAAACCACAACGTGTAAAGGGGTGGGAGTGGGGAATGGATGGGTAATTCACCCGCTGTTCCAGTCAAGGAGCTGATGGGACATTAGCAGCAGTGACTTTTCTGCGCTGCTTCTCATTCTCTGTACCTTTTTGCCGCTTTTGTGTAAGTATCTCAGTGCTGGAGTGTGATTCTGGGGTTTTAAAATGTGTGTAAGTTTTTATGGTCCCCAAACCAAAGCCGGTTAACTTTATTTGATGTTCAGCCAGCCTTGTTCCAACACTGGAGGGAAAATTGGTCTGTGTTGGCATTTACTGAGAGGATGGCATGTCTCACTTCAGTTTGATTCCTTCCTCTGTGATTTTTAAGAGGAAATAGCTAATAATACCTAATGCTTAGAATGAAATTACCTAATAATTAGAATCTAATGATCCTTGTAAGATGCCATTATTTTGTTTATACTTAAATCCTGTATTTGTAGGATAGAGTTTTATTTTCAGTTCACTATTATGGAATCTTTCAAACTTGTAAAAAAGAAAAAAAAACAAAACAAAACATTAGAGACAATTGTATAAGGAATCTCCACGTACCCTTCCCCAGTTTCAACACTTAGCGACTTCCTAGCCAGCCTTGTTTTAGTTCTATCTCCCAACTCTTTGTCTTTCTGCCTGCATTATTTTAAATAGATCTGAATAATCATATAATTCCACACAGAATAGCTTCATAAAAGTACTGTTGTTTGCTTTAATTGCATCTCGGTCACTTTTTTTTTTTTTCAAAGATTTTATTTATTTGACAGAGAGAAACATAGCCAGAGAGGGAACACAATCAGGGGGAGTGAGAGGGGGAGAAGCAGGCTTCCTGCTGAGCAGGGAGCCCGATGTGGGGCTCGATCCCGGGTCTCCGGGATCATGACCTGAGCTGAAGGCAGTTGCTTAACCAACTGAGCCACCGAGGTGCCCCACGTCTCGGTTACTTTTTAAAAATATAAGTGATTTACACTTCCGTCAGCAATATCCTTTTCAAAATCTACATTCGGTATTCCTCTGGTAGGCCAAAAAAAAAAAAAAGAAGGGCAGCTCTTTCATTGTTCTTTTAATTGACAGATATCCTTGTTTGTTTGTTTGCTTAAGTTCCTAGGTAGTTCTTCTGTGAAGATCAGAATCCTTTTATCCAGACATTTTTCTATCAAAAATTTGTACGCTACATTTAAAAGCCAATCCGGGGCTGTTTTTACTGAATGTCACTGTACATTAATTTGTGAAGGATTGACATTTGTGTAATATTAAGTCTTCCCATTCAGGAATACACTGCCGTAGAATCCCATATCAAATGTCACTTTCTCCCATGTGGGAGGGATTCAGCCCAGTCTCCAGGGAGAGGCAGGCCTCCTCCCAGACCTCAAGACTTCTTCCTTGAGAATTCTAGGTTGAAGTTGTATCTGTTCTTGATACTACACCAAGCCCTGAGCGGAGCTTGTGGTGGGTAGACCATCCTGCCATCTTCCTAGAGCCCTTAGTCCGTTTTAGTATTAGAAGCTTCCTAAAGATGGAGACGACATCCTGAATAGTCTGCCACCACTGTTGAGCTCCTGATGTATACTCCAGTCTCTTACTAGCTGCCAGGGGTGCCCTGGTAAATAAAACCCATAAGACCTTCTGCTCTTGGAGCTTAGGGTCAATTGTGGAATCATGATGGGTATAACAAACCATCTCAAATTTTAGCATATGGCGTTCTGCATTTAATTTATATAAAACTCCTCAAGGCTTTAGATATTTATTAAAGTCATCTGATACAAGGAGAAACAAGATAGATTAAGTAATTGGCCCAAGGGCAACACTGAATTATATCCGTTTTAAACCCTGGACTCTTTGCACTCCGTTGACATGTTTTATTCCGTTCCTGTAGGTTGTTACTGCTGATTATTCAGGTCATTCCTGTCCTTTTCTTGTTTTTACATTTCTGTTTTCTTAAATGAAGCCGACTTAACACATGAAGAGTAATTCACTTGTAATGAGGCCATGACTAAATTTCTGGCTCAGTAAGGTAGCTTTCAGGTTCACCTGGTATTTGGTAGAGAATCATTATCTAATAGTAATAACTTTAAAATAATTTTATTACTTTATATAGGTTGAGAACAAATTTTATAATATTATTCAGTGGTTACAGGACATATCAGGAAATTGTATAAAATGGTTTAATTGTTAGTATTTTTTAAATGAAATGATTTCCTTTTCTTTTTCTCCTAGAAACCTTTCAGGGAATTTGTTTTCTTCATTATCTCAAGGAACTTTTGATTATCTTGGCTCATTACGGTCTTTGTAAGTAAGAAATTTTTTCCCCTTGTTTTGATAAATACCTTGGTTTTTAAAAATTAAAAACAAGTATTAAATGGTTTCAGAGACTTTGTGGGGGAAAATCTGGTGATTTTGCAAAAGTTAGACTCTCACTTGAGCATGCATTCTCATTGAAAAACACCTAAACCTGAATAATGTGTTTCAGACTGGGACAACCGTTTTCTCCTTAGAATACTATATCTCTCTCTATTTAGAATAAATAAATTGACAGTTTGTTCTCGTTCACTTTATTTTCAAGTTAGGAAATATTTTATTGTTTGACTAGCTGAATCCATACCGTATAAAATATCCCTTCCTCTGAGGAATCTGTATTTTTGGGATTTACCTTTATCCTGGAACCCTTTCCCCAAACAAAATCCACAAGTTATTACTGACATTGCTGGGAATGTTTATGTAGAATACTTGCTTTATGAAATCAGTGCAAGAGCATATTGACACAATTCTCCGTAGCTTTAGAATTGGCAGGTATTTTTTTTTCTTTTTTTCTCCTCCCAGAGCAGTTTTATTAACTGAGATTATATGGGAGTTCCTTTCGACAGTAGTGGTATTTCCAGCTAAACCATAATATATTTCAAACTATACGTTATACTAATTTCTATTGGAAACACAGTTAAGTATAATGCTTTTTAAATTTTTATTGTATATAATTTATGGGATTGACTGTTTTTCCAAGGAAAAACGTCTTCCCCAGCAGATAGGGTTTGGTGTTTACTGACTTCTTTCTTACCATCCCTTCTCCTCTCCTCCCCTTCTCTGCTGTTGCCTTTGAATTTTCTAGACCAACCATTTAGCAGTTTTCACTGAGATGCAGCGAATACTTAGGCATTCATCTGGCTTCAAGCCATGTATAGGCTTCTGGAGCCATGTTGGATTAAACTCTGTCTGGTCTTCGTGTTGCCCTTAGAGTTTTTTAGTGAAAACCGTCTTTTTGGCATATTTAGTGGGCTCAAGTCAGCCATTTCTGTGAAGTTAAGAAAATAAAAAAGATTACAAAGAATAATCTGGCTTTTGAGACCCTGGGTAGCAAGGTGTAGGAGGTATTTTCCTCTAAAAACTGGGGAAAATGGCCACTGTTTTTTACCCAGTAGTGCTGGAAATCGACCAGAAAGTGGTGCTTAGGAGTTAGAAATCAGTCCAGTCATCCTATCCTATATGTGTTTTTTAAAATTTACTTTCTCTTTGTGTCTCTCATTCCAATTCCCACCCTACTTTTTTTTTTTTTTTCCCAGAACTAATACGATGAAGCCTGTGCTGGTGTGTTCTTAGGAGCTCATGTTATGTTTGCTTTTTGCACTTTGATTTATTTGTATAGAACAGGTTACATTCTGTATTGGTTGCATTTCTTTTGTTCCACTATTATATAATGTCTTCCAGGTTGACAGGGGACAGTATCGGTATTTATTGTTATTAGCTGGACTTAGTGTACCGTGCAACACATAAATAGCACTTTGTAAAACTAAGTATCCAATAAATTATTGTGCTTTTATCCAAGTTGTATATATTATCCTTTGTTTCTTATACCCAGGTGCCAACTTATAAAACTTCTTACCTCATATGAAAATAATTCTGTATTTTTTTTCATATCAACTATGAGCTGTTCTTCTGTTTTTGGTGGGTTAAGTTTATACCTTTTAAGTTTTTAAGTATCTTGGCATCACTTGGTACAAGCGGAGAAGTGTCAGAAAGAGTCTCCACCTTGATAAATTTAGACTCTAGTCAGACAGAATATAACTGTGATAAATGGTCAGATATTTCTTTATGCTGCCAAAATTAATAGTTTGTAGGCATTTAAAGCAAAAGTGTGGCAATTGGGGAAATCTTCAAGGTCCAGTGTTAAGTACCATCATGCTTAATGATGAATGGGTAGAAATTCGACAGGCACAAAAGATGGGAGATTAGGTATTCCAGAGCCCTGGAATTAAGGAGCTTGTTGCATAGAAGAGGGATGATATCTAGATTTGTGTTTGCCTATCAGCTTTGAGATCAAGTAGTTAGTCCCTGGATTAGCAGGGAGACATGCTGGCGTCAGCCATCCCCCCTGTCCTCTCCCCGGAAAGGAGAACAGAACCAGCTGGTGTTGCGTGCCAAAGGCCGCTGAGGGTGAGCAGCGGTGTGCTTGTCGCCCAAAGCAGGAGCCAGTATAAAGCAAACATGCTGTTTGATTTTATTCGCCACACTCACAAATTTGTATTTTGTATGCTACAGAGAATTTCAGACTGAGTATCTTTTGTGTGATTGTAACATACTGTGGATGCATCGCTGGGTGAAGGAGAGAAACATCACCGTCCGGGACACGCGGTGTGTTTATCCGAAGTCTCTTCAGGCCCAGCCAGTCACGGGGGTGAAGCAGGAGCTGCTGACATGCGGTAAGGGAGAAGGGAAAGCAGAGGAAGTGGTGGCCATATTTTCTTGACAGTCTGAAAGTTCTCTTTGTACTGTGCTGGAATTGATTACAACCATTAATCTTCATGGATCTGATAATACATATTTAGTTTATGCGAAGAGTTAAGTCAGCTGGATAAAAAATCGTTTTTTGGATTGGTGTTTAAGGTTCTTGGGTTCTGAACAGCTTTCTTTATGAAAAACAATTTCAGAGAATAGAATAGTATAGATCTTCAGATTTTTCCATCAGTTGGCAAACCAGGAATTTGTTGATAGTAAAAAAAAAAATCTGAGAATGCAATCATTATTTGTTGGTAAGAGTGCGAATTAACAGAGCATTTTTGATACAGAATTTGGTGGTATGTATTAGGGTTCTTAAAAATTTGGTACATGGGCCCCTGGGTGGCTCAGTCATTAGAGTTTCTGCCTTCGGCTCAGGTCATGATCCTGGAGACCTGGGATCGAGCCCTGCCTTGGACTCCTTGCTCGGCAGGAGGCCTGCTCTCCCTCTCTCACTCCTCCTGCTTGTGTTCCCTCTCTAGCTGTGTTTCTCTCTGTCAAATAAATAAATAAAGTCTTAAAAAATTCTCCATAAATAATTGGAAGGATTAATTTCTTTGTGTTCGTGTTTGCATATGTGCTGTTATTCTTTAGAATAGACTGCTGCTAAAAGTAGTAGACAGTGGGCTAAATATTCTAAAGGCCTTCAGTGAGCTCATGGTGTTTGTGTGTATTTTTGCATACATATTTAGGATTCCTCCCTTTTATTTGCATGACTGGAAGGAAGTATATCAGCTTTTTTTTTTTTAAAGATTTTATTTATTTGACAGAGATCACAAGTAGGCAGAGAGGCAGGCAGAGAGAGAGGAGGAAGCAGACTCCTCGCTGAGCAGAGAGTCTGATGTGGGCCTTGATCCCAGGACCCTGAGATCATGACCTAAGCCGAAGGCAGAGGCTTTAACCCATTGAGCCACCCAGGCACCCTTGAAGTATATCAACTTTTTAATAGTGGTGGTAATATATGGGATCTTAAAAATTTTCTTTCCCTTTTCTTTAAATGTTCTAAATTTTTTCAGTGAGTATGCATTACTTATGTAAACAGAAACCAGTGGCATAATCAAAGGTAATACTGTCCCCTGAATATATTCCAAAAGTATATATATATATATATATATATATATATATATATATATATGTATGTATGTATCTCAGTATTTACTTATCACTAGTTTCATTCTGGAGGCTTAAGTATAATTTTACAATTTATTTTTTGTTAGTCATTGCTTAGCTGCTATCAAAAAGGAACAACTTTAAATGTCAGAACTGATTATAAAATGGTTTCATTTCAATTTTATTAATTTTGTTTTCATCTGGGACCCATTTATCTCAGTAGGAGCCTTGTTGGTGCCAGCATTAAAATACTGGTTACTGAAGAAAACTTGTTTCTCCATTTAAAAGATTTTTAATTAGACTTTCTATAACTTTTCAAAAGATTTTATTAGGGAGAGAGAGAAGCATGCACACACGTGGATGAGCAGGGGGAGGGGCAGAGGGAGAGGGAGTAGCAGACTCCCCACTGAGCAGGGAGCCTGATGTTGGGCTCCATCCCAGGACCCTGGGATCATGACCTGATCTGAAGGCAGAGGCTTAACCCACTGAGCCACCCAGGCTGCCCCTTTGTAACTTTAATTCCGGAGTGTGAATATAGTATTGCATTTGTTTACTGAGTCTTCGTTTTATTGTCTGTCTGTAGATCCGCCCCTTGAACTACCATCTTTCTACATGACTCCATCTCAACGTCAAGTGGTCTTTGAAGGAGACAGCCTTCCCTTCCAGTGTATGGCTTCCTATATTGATCAGGACATGCAGGTGTTGTGGTATCAGGATGGACGGATAGTTGAAACTGATGAATCGCAAGGTATCTTTGTTGAAAAGAACATGATTCACAACTGCTCGTTGATTGCAAGGTAAACTTTTTTAGAGGAGAAATTTCTCTCTGGATTTTATTTATTTCAGAATTGTCACGTTTAGTTAGATTTTAAATGGATACTTTATCTTCTTGCATTTAAAAATGCAAACCTTTAGTTTTCCTTTTCTGGATTGTTACTCATCTCTAGAAATTAAGGAACTACCTTTTCTCTCCAGTTGTGATGAGAAAACCATAAGATTAAAGGGAAACACTGTTAAGTTTTTTGTTTAAAGTTTTAGGTGGGAAAAATGTAAACTTTTAATGCCAAACTTAATTTCTAACCATTTATTGCTGCTAACCTCAGATTTTCACTTTGAGCAATCACCGAATTATTTTCAATCTCTCAGTTAATGCTATATCTTAAGATACTTCCTTTCTCTACTCCACTAGAATAAAAGAATGTAACACCTGGTCCTGTTAATCCCATGCCTGTATGATCACCAAAATTATTAATTCAAATGAACTTTATAATGAAGTGTAAAAAATAGAGTAAAAATATATCTATTACCATCAATGTATATTTTGTCTTGGTAAAGTCTTTATCTGTATGCATTGAATTTCCTTTTTCTCCTCACTCTCCCATTTCTGTGTGTCTCTGTCTTTCTTTTTCTCCTTCCTACCAATTTCTTAAAGACACAACTCAACTTGAATATTGAATAATAGATTTGTAGTTTCCACACTCTGCCGGGGCATCTTAGGGTAAAGTCACTGCGGATTCATAGAAGTGCCATTTAAAAAAATCTTTATTTGTCTCTCTAGAAAATAAAGACCTTTGAATCAAGAATCATGTCTGGGAGTTTTGGGGGTAGAATGTTCTATTTTATAATTTCTGTTTCCCCTCCTGAGATTTTCTGTCTTGTTTATAGAAGCATATTTTCCTTTGTGTTTTATATTTATAGTAGATGCTTTTCAATCCTTGCCTGCTGTTTCCAACATCTGGGTCATCTTGGGATCATCACCACTAACTACTTTGCTTTTGTATATGTTTTATATTTTCCTATTTAAAAAAATATTGTTTATGTGTCTAGTAATGTTGGATTCTGTCCTGGTCAATGTGAATGATTCACTATAGAGTAGTGGGCAAAGTACAGTCTATGGGCCACATCTGGCCTGATGGGCCTATGGGCAAAGAATATTTTTTACATTTGTAAATGGTTACATTTCAGATGGTCTTATAAGTAGCTATATAATATCTTCGATTTTGCTTCTTGGCCAGTAAAGCCTAAAATAATTCCTGTCTGGCCTTTAAAGAAAACCACTTTTACAAATCCCTGACTCTCGATGCTCTTCTCTTTGAAGTTAGCTGGGTTTTGTTCCCTCAGGCAGTTAGTTTGGCTAAATAAACTCAAACTCCTAGTTCTGTCTTTTCTGTGATGGCAGCAGCTGGAATCTGTCTGTGGGAACCAGGGGCCAGTTAGAGATCCGCGTTGAGTTTCTATGCAGAAGTTCAGGCTTCCCGCCACTTTCCTTTCTACCTCTGTGCTCTGGCTCTTCAGCGAGTAAGACTGTGAAATTCTGTTCGAGTAGGGCTGATCCTTGGGCCAAAGCCACTGAAAACCATTTCCTGGTCTTATTCCCCAGAGCAGATACCTTCTTCCTAGGGTCAACATCTCTCTGATTTCTGCTTGTTTTAGATCACTGGCCATGTGTTTGGTAGTTGTCATTTTAGTTTGCCCAGAGCTTGTAAATAATAGTGAACGGCGTGGAGGGTGGTTTGGTAGAAGCTGGTCTGCTATAACCAGAATCACGGTTCCTTTATTAGGGGATAAGATTGTTAGAAACAGTTTATTAGGCTCCAGTGAGAAGACTTTTTAGTTGTTACCTTACTTGTATTGTGGTGATAATTTCATAAGCATATACATGTGTTACAACTCATTAAGACGTAAGCCTTAGCAGTTTATTATATGAATAGGTAATAATTGACACATGATACAACAATAAAGCTTTAAAAATATATAGAACCCTGAGGCCACATGGGCGGCTGGCTCAGTTGGTTAAGTTGTCCAACTCTTGATTTCGGCTTCGTCATAATCGCAGGGTCATGAGATCGAGCCCCACATCGGACTCCATGCTGGGCGTGGAGCCTGCTTAGGAATCTCTCTCTCCGTTCCCTCTGTCCCTTGCCCTGCCCCCCAACTCCCGATTGTGCTCATGCTGTCTCTAATTTAGAACTCTTAAATTTTGTAACTATAAAGTAACTAGATTAACTTTATAAATTTATTTTTGCAAGCCATACATTAAATTCTTTGTAGCAGTACAGAAAATTAATTCTAAGGTTAGCGTCCTTGACTAATAGTTTTGTTGAGAGGGACACTTAACTCCTGTGAAAATCTTTCATATGAAGACTGAAGTCCTTTACCCAGAATTGCCTCCATATTAATGAAAAAGTTGCAGAAAAAGGAACTGTGGTTATTGGATAACCTGAGATAGTTGTTGATTCTTCATTGGTCTCTTTATGTCATCCATTCTTCATTAGTAAGAATCAGAGTTTGTAATTTTCCTCAAAGATGAAATTGAAGCCGCCTCTTTTTCCTTAAATTTCTAAATACGCTGCCTTGAGGATTCCTGGGAATTGTATTCTGATCATTAATTTTAGACATTGAAGGTATTGCTAAAGGTCATCTTTAAAAACATGTTGGCAAAATACAGTAGGACCTTAGCTCCCAGTGGGTGTGTTAAGTGCCTTGGGACATCACAGTGAGTTCACTTAGAGAGCTGCTGTGGGGTATTTTGTTTTGGAAGAAGCGTGGTGATACCTGACGTTTACTGGGGACCACATAGCTACCAACCCCATAGCCGTGATGATGTCATTCCATTGCGCTGTCTGCCTTTTGTTGCTGTCGTACTTGAGTGTGCCTAGTTCTTTGTGATGACTGTGGTACAAAGCAGGGACGTGGAATCAGGGTCTCACTGCCTGTTCTGTATCTGACATTAGATTAATTTTGGAGTGCTCAACAGACAAACACAAACCGTTTGGAAGCTGGGTTATTTAAGAATGAAATATTTATCTCAAATTGATGTGCATTATTTTTTCAAATGGCTCTGAAGTTATGAGGACATAGGTACACAGTTCTGGGATTTAATTTGGTAATTGGATCACTGGAGGTATTTCTTTTGGGTTTGGGGCTCTGCGAAATGGTCTTTGGTCAGTGAAGGTGTTAATGAACCAAGAAAGTTTGGGAACCTCTGCATTAGAGAGTGATTGCTTACTTAGGAACTTGGTTATTTAAATTTAATGTGAAATCCTTTTTGTGTCGCTTTATCTTGAATCTATTTATTATAGCATATTGGTTTATTCATTGACTTAATTAACAAAGATTATAAACATTTCCTCTGATTCAGAGTAACAGTGCCTCAAAGTTGTTATTAGAACATATGATGCTGTGTAGCCATTAATGATTTAGGAGACTGGAAAAATGTGTCTTAACTTCAAGGCATAACTTTGTAAATTAATTAAAATGATACATCCTTTATGTCTAATTAGCTCTTATTTTTCTATTTACACAAAAGCATAGCATGGTGGGCCATGTGGTGGGGAGACAGGTTAATTGAAGGTTCTGACATTTGCTCTTTAATTAACAGGCTTTATATTAGAGAATTATGAGTTCATCTTGAAAATTGAATTTACTGACAGCTCTTTAGAAATATAGCTGTTGTATAAATTGAGGTATACCTTTACATGGAAAACTCCTTTTGTTAAAGCATTAATTGGTAATTTATTAAAGCCTTTTAGAGACTTAATGAGTTCCTCTGCAAATTATTTTACCTTAAATATTTTCTTAATTATTTGCTTCGTAATATTAATCTCCTTCCTTCATGCTTTAGTATTTCTTTCCGAATCAGTGAAAAGGTAGACGTGACTTGGAAACGTCTCCATTAGTTTTGCTGAAGAATGTGCTGGGACATTTCCACCTTTGCATTTGTTGTTCCCTTGCATCCTGTTCTTTCTCTTTCGGGCAGAAGTGCCAGCCATGATGGACCCTTGGAGTTGGTTCCTACTTTGACGTTGCTCTTACAAGAGCATTTTAAGTAGCTCTTCACCTGCGTATCTTGACTTGCTGCCGAAGTACTTAAATGAAGGGATCGTTTTGTAAATTCGTATTTATCTAGCAAGTGCTTTACCCACACAGTGCATTCAGACGTACTTGCTAAATGAATGATAGAAGCCTGGGTTGTCTCGCTTTTTTGTCTAACCATTTTTTCTCTCTCTTTAAAATCTTTCTCCATACAGTGCCCTAACCATTTCTAATATTCAGGCTGGATCAACTGGAAACTGGGGCTGTCATGTCCAGACTAAGCGTGGGAACAATACGAGAACTGTCGATATTGTGGTATTAGAAAGCTCTGCACAGTACTGTCCGCCCGAGAGGGTGGTAAACAATAAAGGGGATTTCAGGTCAGTGATATGGAGAGTGCTGGAAAAATGATGTGCCCACCTCTGTTTCTGTTCTTCAAGGTGCATAATTGGTCTACTATCCTCAAGAAGAAAATTTGAGAATATCTCTGTATTCACATCTATATCCTTATATGTCTAAGGATTGCCCTTCAGAACAGTGATGTCAGAGTCATGTATGAAGATTAAGAAGAAAAGGTGCCTGGACTTTATCTCAGATATGTTGATTTAACAGTCTCTGCAGACAGAATGTTTCATGTTTAACGGTTTGTTGTAAAAATTAAGAACCATTACTTTAGGGAAATGTTTTGGAAATTCTACTAAAATTGCAGAATGGTGTGTTCTTGTTTTTTAAGGGCTTTTTTTATGGAAGAGCGTTGGAATGTTTTGTATTGCTACGATAGTTTTAACTATTGGCGGTTAAGTAGATGTGATAATTAGGAGAATGCCAAGTTCATTATCTCCCCCGTTTGGTTCTAAGCAAGTAGGACTTGGGGAAATGAAAGCTTTCGGATGGCCTGAAACTTTGGGAGCCATTGGTCTTGGACTCTGTGTTGAGATAAGCAGAATGAGTGAAATACTACAGTTTTTTTTAAAATAGAAAATTTTTAATTTGTGAGAGGTAACAACTTTTGCCTTAGACTCTCCTTTCAAAGTTTAAAAAACGTCTTTTAAGTATATTACTATTTAATGTTACTTACGTTCAGGATTTTAATAATGACTTTATAGTTGATATGAATGAAAGGAAATACATTGCTCTTTAAAGCAGCATAAAGTTTGTTGAATACCCAGTTTGTACTCCTGTGATTGGTACTTCTACTACCAAAGTTTTAACAGTAAGAAATACATTTGGTATTAATCTTTTAAATCCAAGGTGAGTGGTTTCACTCATCTGTGGAATTTAAGAAACAAAACAGAGGAACTTAGGGGCAGGGAGGAAAAGGGAAAACAAGACAAAATCGGAGAGGGAGACAAACCCCAAGAGACTCTTAATCATAAGAAACAAACTGAGGGTTGCTAGAGGGGAGGAGGGTGGGAGGACGGGCATGTGACGTAATGAGCACTCCGTGTGATAGAAGACGGAGGCATCACTGACCTCCACCTTTGGACCTAATAATACACTATATGTTAATGAATTGAATTTAAATAAATTTTAAAGAATAAATAAAAATGAAAAATAAATTGAAGGTGAAGAAGCAGTAGCAACATCTTTAGCTCAGCTAGTTCTTAAATGCTTTTTTAAAAAAACTGTCTTTTGTCCTTCAAAAAAAATTCTCCGTGATCCGAGGATATGGAAATAAATATTTTTTATTGCCAATGGATAAGTCCTTTATGTAGATTAACTGTTAATAGATAATATTTATACTGTATACTTTAAAACAAAACAGATAACTTTTGTGAGTTTTGTTATATTCTGCATCTTTTATTAAGTAATCATGTTTTCCATTTTTGGTGGGATTTCCAATTTTGCTCATAATTTGACTATTTTACATTTTTAAAAATAGAAGAATCTGATTATTTGACTGATTAATGAATTAGCTTTGACACTCCTTAGTGTATTATGCAGTTAAAACTTCACTGCATTATTAAGATTTAGTTTAGTGTTGCTTAATCTGGTTATGCAGATTGTGGGAATACATTATATTTTGATATGACTGCTATTCTAATTTATCAGTTCCTATGTTATAGGTCACCTGTAACTTTTACTGATTATATTCAGTTCATTCCTAGTTTTGGAGAAAGAGAGCTCACATGACAAAGATTTCTTCAGTTAGTGACAAGCTGTGCCCACAGATTTGTGTAGTCACTTGCACAGGGACTAACCTTTTTTCTCCCAGATAAACTCAGCTGTATACCATGTCGGAGGTCTGCTAGACCACTCCCATGTGTAGGAATTTGCTAGGTGGACTCACAGGATCCAGCATGTAGTTGTAGTCACTCAGCTAAGATAGATTTTATAGAGATATAATAAGATAAGTAGCTGGATAACAAGGGGAAAGACATTGGTGCGTTCTGGAGAGATCCGAGGGCAGGCTTCTTTTTATTCCTCCTCCAGCCATGAAAGGGCAGCGACGCAGTATAGAGGAGGATACATTGTTGCTGCCCAGGGAAGCCCGTTGGAGACTCAGTATCCAAAGTTTTTATTACTGTTTGTGTAGGCAGCCTCTATCTAGCATGCACCAACATTTCGGACTCCCAGGAAGAAAGCAAGTTTCAGCATAAACCGTACTACTTGTCCAAACCGTCTAGGAATGGTGAAGAACCCTTAGCAGTGAACTGTTCATGGGAAAAGTCCTTCAAGTCCCAGATTCCTAGGCACCGCAGAAGGCCTAGGGTGGCAGGCATACCTTGCTCGGGATAGTGTCCCGCACCTGCGTGGGTGACTTGTCTGCACATCTGGGAACCGTCTTTTTTTTTTTTTTTTTTACTGGATGTAAGACTGTTTTCCTTTGTGTTTATACAACATTTAGAACATTTCAAGAAAATACCCTCCGGTATTAAAATAAATGTAGCTGATAGTTTAAAACAGCCTGGTCCATGCTAACCTTTTAATTTTTTTTTTTTAACTTTATATTCTGAAAGGGATTTGCTGCTTCTTGATTCTTCTCTATGATTATCCACAACCTGTCCTAATCCTCAGTTTTCCTCCTCTGTTACTTGTGTCCGTGTCGGTTTTCTTATCCTGTTTTGTCTTCATCTGTCTAGATGGCCCAGAACGTTAGCCGGCATTACCGCGCACCTTCAGTGCACTCGGAATACCCATGGCAGCGGCATCTACCCGGGAAACCCCCAGGATGAGAGGAAGGCTTGGCGCAGATGCGATAGAGGTGGCTTCTGGGCAGATGATGATTATTCTCGCTGCCAATATGCAAACGATGTCACTAGGGTGCTTTATATGTTTAATCAGGTAACTACAAAGTCTTCCGCTTTGCTGAGGTTGTTAATGTCTTTTAGTTGAAATACCTACCAGGTGTGTATATGTGTTTTGAATACTAGTAAGGCATAAGGATCTGGTCTTTATGCTCAGTTGACCTGTCTTCGGGATCAAGCCTGGTATTCAGAGCCTTCCATGGTGTCCGTTTTTCTTTCCAATTGCTGCCTTTGTCTGATATCTTTATCATCTATATCACTGGACCAGATCCCAACCCTCCTTGAACTCCATCTGGGAAGCTGCCTCTTGCCCTTCTTTTATGATCTCTTTGTCACCCGTGATCCCTTGTCCTTGTACTCCTCAGATGCCTTTCCTTGTCTCTATCCCTATGCCTCCATTTCACTTTATTCTTTTGTAATATTTTATTTATTTATTGAGAGAGAGAGAGTGAGTGAGAGCATGAGAGGGGAGAAGGTCAGAAGGAGAAGCAGACTCCCCACAGAGCTGGAAGCCTGATGCGGGACGCGATCCCAGGACTCCAGGATCATGACCTGAGCTGAAGGCAGTGGCTTAACCAGCTGAGCCAGCCAGGCTCCCCATGCCTCCGTTTTAAACCTAAGCAGATTAGAAGCAGCTGGAAGATGATTTCTGTGTTACACATTTTCTCATGCTCCATGGTACCTGTTACACCCTTTGTGGAATGGTTGGTGCCAAGTTGTGTGTAAGTCAATAAATAAGCAAATGTAGGACATTCCTGGCAGGGCGTGCAGTATAGACAAATGCTTCCTCCTCCCGTGCGCAGGGGCCCCGGGGGAGTTATCGATCTCTCCCAGTTGGAATACTCAGGGAAGGCTTTACAAAGCAATTGGCATGGAGTGTGTGTAGAATTTGGATAAGCAGAGAGCGAGAGATAGTGCATGGTGTTTACCAGATGTGTTTTTATGTATTACTGTGTTTCAAAGTTAAAAAAAAATTCCTTCAGGTTAGTTACTATTACAATTCCAGTTTCCTCAGGTTTGAAGAAGCATTTTAAGAAGGTTCTGCTGATAGACGATGAAGAGTTTGAATTCATTGCCATGTTTTGAAATGCAAAGATAAAATGTCAAAATTCGTTGTTCATTTTTGCCTTTTTCATACAGATGCCTCTCAATCTTACTAATGCTGTGGCCACAGCCCGACAGTTACTGGCTTACACTGTGGAAGCCGCCAATTTTTCTGACAAGATGGATGTTATATTTGTGGCTGAAATGATAGAAAAATTTGGAAGATTTACCAAAGAGGAAAAGTCCAAAGAGGTATTTTTATGGTCCACCTTCGTAGCATATAGCACGTCAACATAGACTCAGGTGATGAGCTGACTCTCTATTTTCAAAACCTCTTTATGTTTGCTACCTTTTAATTAAATGCACTCTTTAATTTCCAAAATTGTGGAGAAATTTATTCTCCATTTATTATAGTCCTCTGTTGTTGGAAGGAATAGAGGTGAACAATCAGGTCTTGAAATTCAGGTGTTGTGATACAGCAAAGCAACTTCTTGTGTCCACATTGTGGGTTGGCTGTAGCTACTTTTGAGGCACTCTGGTATTTCTCTTCTCCATGCAGACCTGTGTTCATCCTTCTCTCTCGCTCTCACGCTCTCTTTTTTCCAGTTTTATTGAGAAAGACATTCATCACTATATAAGTTAAAGCTATACAGCATGATGGTTTGGTTTACAAATACTGTGAAATGATCACCACAGTGAGTTAGGCTAACATCCATCTTCCCATAGAGCTACAATAAAAAGAAAAAGAAAAAAAAGGAAAACAAGTTTCTTTGTGTGGTGGGGGTTGTTAGGATTTACTCTAACAACTTTCCTGCACAACAGTGCTAGCTGAGTCACCAGTTGCACTGAATATCCCTAGTACTTACCTTATAACTGGAAATTTGCACCTTCTTCCTCCTCTTTCCCCTACTACTCCCAACCTTCTGCCCCTGGTTACCACAAGTTTGTTCTTATTCTGTGAGCTTTCTTTTTGCCCACCTGTAAGTGAGATCAGACACATTATTTGTCTTTCTCAGTTTGGTTTACTTAACTGAGCATAATGCCTTCAAGGTCCCTTTGTGTTATACAAAGTGATACAATTTCCTCATTTTTTTGTGGCTGAATAATATTCCTGTCTCTGTGTGTGTGTGTGTGTGTGTATGCGCGCACCCGTGCTTGCACATGCACATGTATATATCACAGTTTTTTTCCTTTTTTACTTAGGTTGTGTCTATGTCTTGGCTATTATAAATAATGCTGTTATGAACATGGGGGAGGCAGTTACATTGTCAAGTTAGAGTTTTCGTTTCCTTTGGCTGTATTTCCAGAAGTGGAATTTTGGGATCACGGGGTACCTCTGTTTTTAGTTTTTTTAGAGTCCTCCGTACTGTTTTGCATAGTGGCTGTACAAATTTACATTCTAGTCAGTATACAAAGGTTCCCCTTTCCTCATATTTTTGCGAGTATTTTCTTGTCTTTTTGGTGATGGCCATTCTACCAAGTGTGAGGTGGTACCTTGTTGTACTTTTAATTTGTATTTCCCTGCTGTCTAGTGATGTTAAAGACCTTTTTGTGTACATGTTGGCCTTTGGTATGTGTTCTTTGGAGAATTATCTATTCAAGTCCTTTGTCCATTTTTTAATTTTTTTTTTTTTGGTTGTTTTTGCTATTGAGTTGTGTAAGTTCTTTTTATTTTTGCATATTAACTCCTTACTAGATAAATGGTTTGCACTGTCTTTTCTCCATTGAGCACTTTTGGCTTCCTTGTCAGATAATTATCTTCTACTTCCTTTGAGCTCAGTTTGCGCTTCTCTTTCTAGATCCCTAAGGCATAGAGTTAAGTTATTTGGGATCTTTCTTGTTTCCTTAATATAGGTGTTTATTGTTCTGAACTTTGCTTTTAGAACTGCTTTTGCTACATCTCACAAGTTTTGGTATGTTGTGTTTCCATTTTTGTTCGTGTCAAGAACCTTTTTTGGGGGGCGTCTGGGTGGCTCAGTCATTAAGCATCTGCCGTTGGCTCAGGTCATAATCCTGGAGTCCTGAGTTCAAGCCCATCGGGCTCCCTGCTTGGTGGAAAGCCTGCTTCTCCCTCTCTCACTCCCCCTGTTTGTGTTGCCTCTCTAGCTGTGTTTCTCTCTGTACAATAAATAAATAATATCCTCTTAAAAAAAAGGAAATTTGTTTTCTTTTTTAAGATTCTATTTTTAAGTAATCTCTGTGCTAAACATGGGCCTTGAACTTTGAACCTAGAGGTCAAGAGTCACGTGCTGTACCAAGTGAGCCAGCCAGCCATGCATTCCTCAGGAGCCCTTTTTAATTTCCTTTTATTTCTTCTTGGCTTCATTGGTTATTGAGTAGAATGTTGTTTAATTTCCATGTGTTTGTGAGTGACTTTTCTAGTTACCTTTCTGCTGCTATTTTCTAGTTTCATGTCATTATGGACAGAAAAGATGACATCAGTCTTCTTGAATTTGTTAAGACTTGTTTTGTGGCCTAACCTGTGGTTCATTCTAGGAAATGCTCTGTGCGTGCTTGAGAAGAATGTGCATTCTGCTCTTGTTGGGTAGAATGCTCTGTGTATGTCTGTTAGGCCCATTTTGTCTATAGTGTTATTCGGTTACACTGTTTCCTTTTGATTCTGTGGATGATCTATCCATTGTTGAGAGTGGGGTATCAAGATGGCAACTACTACTGGTTTACTGTTTGTCTCTCCTTGTAGTTCTGTTCTTGCTTTGTGTATTTACATGTTAACTTCTTGTTATATTGGCCTCTTTATCATTGTATAATGATCTCTGCTTGCTTTTTTTTTTAATACTACTTTTAAAGTCCATTTGTCCAGTACAAATACAGTTACCCTCTTTGGTTTTGGTTTTGGTTATCATTTGCTTGAAAGGTCTTTTTTCATCCTTTCATTATCAATCTAGGTGTGTCTGTAAGACTAAAGTAAGTTTGTACGCAGTATATTGTTAGATTTTGTTTGTTGTGGTTTTTATTTTTATCTTTTAAATCAGTCTGTGTCTTTTAATTGGAGAATTTAATTTTCTTACATTTAAAGTAATTATTGATAGTCCTTACTGTTGTTGCTACTGTTGATTGGAGTTACTGTTGTCATTTTTTTAGTTGTATTCTGGTTGTTTTGTAGAACCATTATTCTATGATTATTATCCTTTTTTGTTTTTTCATGTCTTTTGATATCAGTATATTTTGACTTCTTGTGTGTTCTTTTGTGTAGTTAGTACAAGATTTTTCTGTGTGGTTGTCATGAGGCTTACATAAAATATCTTAAAACTTACAATACGTATTTTAAACTAATCACAAGTAGAGTTTGTAAGCCTTATCCTTTTCCTTTTCTTCTTCCTCAATGTTTTAGGTTAATCCTGTTATTATTTATATAATGTGAAAAACATGTAGGGGCTCCTGGTTGGCTCAGTCTGTAGAGCATGCAACTCTTAATCTTGGATCATGAGCTGGAGTCCCATATGTGGCATAGAGTTTACATAAAGAAAATTTAAGAAATATCATTGCAAATTTCAACAGATTATTATCATTATGGTTGTTTTAAGTACACTCTTAACTTTTAAACTGGAGTTTTAAATGAATTATATACCACTGTTGTCATATTGCAGAATATAAAATGCCTGTATATTTACCATTACCAGTGAGATTTACACTACCTTCATGACATTAGCACTCTTCTACTTCTGCTCAAAGAAAACCTTTAATGTTTCTTGTAAGGCAGATCTGGTGGTAATGAACTCATTCAGCTTTGTTGGTTTGAGAAGGTCTTAATCCTTTCTTTGTTTCTGAAGGACAAGTTTTCTGGGTATAGAATTCCTGGTTGACAGTTATTTTCTGTCAGTGTGTTGAATATGTCATCCACTTCTCTCCTTGGTGGAAATGTTTTTGTTGAGAAATCTACCGAGAGTCTTATGGTTTCTCCCTTGTATGTAACTTCCCTCTTTTCTCTTACTGCTCTTAAATTATTTGTCTTTGACTTTTTAATTACAGTGTTTCTCAGTGTAGCCCTATTCAGGTTCAACCTTTTTGGGGGTCTTTTAGGCCTCACAGATCTGGATGTCCATTTCCCTTACCAGGTTTGGAAAGTTTTCAGCCATTATTCTTTCAATATACTTTCTGTCCTTTTCTCTTTCTTTTTTTCTTTTGGAATTCCCATAATGTGAATATTTTGCTTTGTTTTGTCTTGTTTTCTCATTGTGTCCCATAACTCCTGTGGGCTTTTTTCATTCTGTTTCATTTCCTTTTTGCTCCTTTGACTCTGTAATATCTAATGTCCTATGTTCTCTAGTTGTTGAATCTTTTTTTCTGCATGCTCATGTATACTTTTGAAACTGTTGAATTCTCTGGTTATTAATTTTTCAACTCCAGGATTTGTTTGTTTTTGAATGGCTGCTGCTTCCTTGTCAGACTTACTGTATTATTCATATATCGTTTCCCCAATTTTGTTTAGTTGTCCCTGTTTTCTTGTAGCTCACTAAATCCTTCTTTAACAGGATTATTCTAAATTCTTTGTCTGATAGCTAATAGGTCCTCCATTATTTTAGATTTAGTTATTGGAACTTTATTAGTTTCCTTTGGTGGTATCATATTTATGTGACTTTTCATGATCCTTGATTCCTTATGTTGGTGTCTATGCATGTGAGTAATGGGGCTCCTCTTCTAGCCTTCACAGGTTTGTTTTTTCACCAGCTCTGTTTGAGTTTCTGGGTGTGTCTGCTGGTAATGTCCTTGGGCAGGTGGGACCTGCTGTTATCATCTGCTTATGGGCAAGGGAACTTTTCAAACTCTGAGGATGGGGTGGAGGGTTTTGTCCCTGGCTGAGAACTGATGCCTTGGTTCTCTGCCCAGGTGAGGCTGTGGGGTGGGCTTTGTGTTTGCCTGAATGGTCTGGTCGGGCTTATTGGATAAAGTTGGGATGGGAGACCATATTTAGGAGTAGATGGGGCCGTGGGTTAGCTCCCGTACCCTAGCAGGGCAGCCATCCTTAATGGGAGCTTTAGTCACCCAGATCTTGTATTGAATGACTTCATTTCTTTTGTAATGTCCTGGAAAATGAAACCACTTTTTAGGAACATTTTTGAAATTCCAAATGAATATAATATACAAGCTAGGAAAATTTAGTGACTTTGAAAATGTTCTTAAAATTATGCTTGTCAGCATGATACCCTTTAGATGAAAATATTGACAACCACCATTTGAAGAGTCAATGAGCAGAAAATAATATTTTGAGTCGGTTTTTAGGTGCAGATTGATGTATTCTTAAACTGTAAGTTTCAAGCTACCTGAGAACTTGATAGATAACTGTTTCTTATGTGATAGAGTCACTTACGCAAAAATAGATTTTAGGGATAGACAAAACCTAGATCAAATCATGAACAGAAGCCCAAAGAAAATTAAGTGACTTGTTTGAGTTTCTGTATGGCGAGGTTAGGGCAAGGCTGAGCACGGAACCCAGGAGTCCTGTGTGTAATCTAGAGGCTTTCTGCTGTATGTTGCTCAGTTTCTAGTAATGTTGCCCTGTCATGGTATTCTGGAAGAACTCAGCCTAGAGCTGTGGGTAAAACACTGGAGTGAACAAAATCTAATATATTTCTTTCTGTAGTACATCCCAGATTCATTAGTAATGTTAAAAGATAAATCCTATGCCTTGTTTTTCTAAATCATTTAAATGAAGGACTTTTTTTTTTTTGGTAGACTATTAATATCTTGCATTTTGGTGATAAGTTTAGTGACTTGGAGCTACATATATCCCCAGGACGTTAGGTGCTTTCTTTAATATGATGCAGTTAGTAAAGGAAGGAAAACAGTCACATGTCTTTACATGGGACCCAGGTCAACAGGACCACTTGATAATGAGATAACATTTCAGTGTCGCTATCTGAACTTGAGAGCAGTTTCTCAAGAACGGTCTTGATCCTTGGTTGTCTCTCTGGGCCACAGCCTGCTTCCGGTGGTCAATTTTCCCAGCGGTGCGAGCAGCTGTCTGGATTCTGTGGCAGCACTATGCTCCGTTGTTCATTATAATCACAGCTTAGCTGCCGCATGATTAGACGTTACGTGTGGAAGTGGGATGGTCTGAGTCATTGGAATAATTGGCACATCATCTGGAATGTGGACATTGAAAAACAGTTTGCCATCATGTAAAGCCAGTTTGTTCCCTGCTGCCCTGTTGAGCTGTGAGGGAGCTTTGTGTGTCTCCCAGGTAGTGATGAGCAGGGTGGTGCCTGGAAGTGTCCATCTCACCGTGTTCACTGTTGTGCAGCCGAAGGGCCTCGACTTTGCTGTGCACTCAGGGAGAGGCATCCTGTTGAGGACTGGAGGTAGAGCTGGTTTCATGAGTTACTTATTAACCTTGGCTCCTTTATTTTTAAAAAGGGGGATGATATATGCCCTCCTTAATTAACATTCTTACCTCAGAAGCTAAAAAGGAGGTCCTTTAAAAAAAAATCAGCATGCTTTAATTATCTAACTAACACTTAGTTTGGAGGAGGCTTCTGTCACTTTCACTGGTGACATAGAAGATAAAGTTTGAATTAACTTTGGAAACAAATGATGGCAAATTATTAAGTATAAATAGGAGAAACAGGAAAAATATTCAGGATTTGTGTAATTGAAGTATAAATATAGTATTACCTGTGGTACAGACATCATATCAGATTTTCAAAAGTTAAAGTATAGGATAGCTTTCACCATTTAGTAGAACAGTACAAAGAAATCATGAGATTTAAGGGCTTCATTTTATGTTAATTACTGTGAAATTATCCTAAGGTATCCTAAAATGCGTACATCTTAGTTGGACAAATAATTGATTTTTTGCATTATGTCCAAAAATTACTCTGCTATGAATAATTCATGCACACATATTGTGAGGCAATTGCTTATTTTTATTTTTTTAAAAAAGATTTTATTTATTTATTTATTTTACAGAGAAACACAGCTAGAGAGGGAACACAAGCAGGGAGCATGGGAGAGGGAGAAGCAGGCTTCCCATGGAGCAGGGAGCCTGATGCCAGGCTGGATCCTGGGACTCCGGGATCACGATCTGAGCTGAAGGCAGACACTTAAGGGACTGAGCCACCCAGGCACCCCGAGGCAGTTGATTTTTTTTTTTTATTATTGTTACTTAAATTTTTTTTTCCCAGTGTTCCAAGATTCATTCCCCATTCCCTACACCCAGTGCTCCATGCAATAGGTGCCCTCAGTACCCACCACCAGGCTCTCCCATCCCTCCACCCCCCTCCCTCTAAGTCCCTCAGTTTGTTTCTGTGTCCAAAGTCTCTGTTGTTTCATTTCTCTCCCTGGATTTTCCTACTTCCCACTTTCTTTCTCCCACTGTCCTCTAGGTTACCCCTTATGCACCGCAAGTAAGTGAAACCATGTGATACTTGACTTTTTCTACTTGGCTTATTTCACTCAGCTTAATAATCTCTTCCAGTCTAGTCCATATTGCTACAAAAGTTGGATATTCATCCTTTCTGATGGAGGCATAGTATTCCATTGTATATATGTACCACATCTTCTTTATCCATTCATCTGTTGATGGGCACCTTGGCTCCTTCCACAGTTTGGCGATTGTGGCCATTGCTGCAATGAACATTGGGGTACATATGGCCCTTCTCTTCACTACATCTGTATCTTTGGGGTAAATGCCCATTAGTGCAATTGCAGGGTCATAGGGTTGCTCTATTTTTAATTTTTTAAGGAACCTCCACACTGTTTTCCAAAGCGGCTGCACCAGCTTACATTCCCACCAACAATGTAAGAGGGTTCCCCCTTCTCCGCAACCTCTCCAACACTTGTTGTTTCCTGACTTGTTAATTTTGGCCATTCTGACTGGTGTAAGGTGGTATCTCAGTGTGGTTTTGATTTGAATTTCCCTGATAGCTAGTGACACTGAACATTTTTTCATGTGTCTGTTAGCCATTTGTATATCTTCTGTGGAGAAGTGTCTCTTTATGTCTCTTGCCCATTTTTTGATGTGTTCATCTTCTTTTCGGATGTTGAGTTTGAGTAGTTCCTTATAGATCTTGGATACCAGCCCTTTGTCTGTAGTGTCATTTGCAAATATCTTCTCCCATTCTGTGGGTTGCCTCTTTGTTTTGTTGACTGTTTCCTTTGCTGTACAGAAGCTTTTTATTTTGATGAAGATACAGTAGAACCCATCAACGAAACTAGAAGCTGGTTCTTTGAAAGAATCAATAAGATCGATAAGCCATTGGCCAAACTAATCGAAAAGAAAAGGGAGAAGACCCAAATTAATAAAATTATGAATGAAAGGGGAGAGATTGCGACTAACACCAAGGAAATAGAAACAATCATCAAAAATTACTATCAACAATTATATGCCAATATGTTTAATAACCTAGAAGAGATGGATACATTCCTAGAAACCTATAAACTTCCAAGACTGAAACACAAAGACTTTGACAATTTGAATAGACCTATATCTAGTAATGAGATT
>PITA01014247.1:30619-54394 GCA_004023965.1 Spilogale gracilis
CCCTGGGGAATTCTACCAAACATTCAAAGAAGAAATAACACCTATTCTCCTGAAGCTCTTTCAAAAAATAGAAACGGAAGGAAAACTTCCAGACTCTTTCTATGAAGCCAGCATCACTCTAATCCCCAAACCAGACAAAGACCCCATCAAAAAGGAGAACTTCAGACCAATATCGCTGATGAATACGGATGCCAAGATTGTCAACAAGATCCTTGCTAACAGGATCCAACAATACATTAAAAAGATTATCCACCATGACCAGGTGGGTTTTATCCCAGGGATGCAGGGGTGGTTTAACACTCGCAAAACAATCAGCGTGATAGAACAAATCAATAAGAAAAGAGAGAAGAACCACATGGTACTCTCAATTGATGCAGAAAAGGCATTTGACAAAATACAACACCCTTTCCTGATCAAAACTCTTCAAAGTATAGGGATAGAGGGAACACTTCTCAACCTCATAAAATCTATCTACGAAAAACCCACAGCGAGTATCATTCTCAATGGGGAAAAACTGACAGCCTTTCCTCTGAGATCAGGAACAAGGGAAGGATGCCCACTCTCACCACTACTGGTCAACATAGTATTAGAAGTCCTAGCAACAGCAATCAGGCAACAGAAAGAAATAAAAGGTATCTAGCTTGGCAAAGAGGAAGTCAAACTCTTTCTCTTTGCAGATGACATGATACTCTGTGTGGAAAACCCAAAAGACTCTACCCCCAAACTACTAGAACTCATACAATAATTCGGTAATGTGGCAGGATACAAAATCAATGCACAGAAATCAGTTGCATTCTTATACACTAACAATGAAAACATAGAAAGGGAAATCAGAGAATCGATTCCGTTTACTATAGCACCCAAAACTATAAGATACTTAGCAATAAACCTAACGAAAGAAGGCAATTGCTTTTTAACCTGTGACTGAGTCCATGCAGCCACGACCCACTCTGCGGTCTCAGGGTGGATGCTGAAAGCTCTCCAGCTGTCAGGTCTAAATGGTGTATTTAGTTGGATCTTTAAAAACAGCTGCAGTTTGTGTGTCAGGCAATTGAAGTGTCTGCTCTGTATTTACCGTTCTGATTTCTCTCAGGAAAACAGTCTCTAATGCATTTCAGAAGATGAGAAGGGATCTGAAGATGAGATTTGGTTATGCATCATCGTGCTTTCCTGGTGGATCTCTGAGCCATGCGGGGGCTTTAGTGCAAGTTCACCACAAAGTTCATTTGGCACATTTTTTACATACAGTTTTCAAAATGTAAAGTTGTTCACATACTTACCTTAAAACATAATCACTTCTGTGTTAATAGTTGTTTCTTTTATTCTGTTTTCCAGTAACGCTAATGTTTTTTTGTTTTGTTTTGCTAGACTTCTTCATATTGTTAAGCTGGTCAGAAGTCCTGCGGCCTGGCTTTGTTATCATTTCTAGAACATTGTTTCTGAAACTTGCATGTGTATCCAAATCCCCTGGAAAGTTTGTTAAATGGATTGGTGGGCCCACTTTCTGAGTTTCTGATTCAGTGTGTCTACCAGGAGGTCTGAGAGTTTGCGTTTAGGCTGCGGTGATGCTGGGGGGCATGACTGCGCTGGCTTTGGGAATCACCGCAGGACTTTGTCCCTATCCCTGTCCTGCTTCTTAAGAAAAGTATTCTTTGAGGGCGCCTGAGTGGCTCAGTTGGTTGGGCAACTGCCTTCGGCTCAGGTCATGATCTCGAAAACCTGGGATCGAGTCCCACATCGGGCTCCCTGCTCGGTGGGAAGCCTGCTTCTCCCTCTCTCACTCCCCCTGCTTGTGTTCCCTCTCTGGCTGTGTTTGTCTCTGTCAAATAAATAAATAAAATCTTTAAAAAGAAGAGAAAAGAAAAGTATTCTTTGAGCTTAACTTCCTATAAACTTTTCAGAAACTTTTTCTTTTTTTTTTACAAGATTTTATTTATTTATTTGAAAGAGAGCAAGAGAAGGAGAGAAAGTACAGAAGGAGAGGGAGAAGCAGACTCCCTGCTGAGCAGGGAGCCTGATGTAGGAATCGATCCCAGCACCCTGAGATTGTGATCTGAGCCAAAGGCAGACGCTTAACTGAGTGAAGCACCCAGGCACCCCAGAAACGTTTTTTATTGGAAAATTCCAAGAGTAGGAGAAAGAATGTTATCATTAATGTCTACATCTTCTCTTTCAGGTAAGGCTCAAAATCTAGTTTCATCTGTCCACTTATTTCCTTTGTCCCCATTCCCTCCACTCTTTTTCTTTTTTTCCCTTTTCTATCTCTTTTTCTTGCTTCTCTCTTGTTTTCCTTTTTCAGTGCAGGGACATTTAATAGCATATTCTAGATGTCTTATTTCATCCATAATTTTTCTGAAATATCAGGAACATTAAAATAGAACCATGATACCGTTAATTATGTCACTCAAATGAGCTCTGAGTCCTTAATATCGTCAAATATCTAGTCCTTGTTCAGTTTTCCTTGATTATGGTTTTTAAAAATATGCACCTTGATTCACATAATTTTGCACTTAGTTATATGGGATTTTCTAGACAGGTGTCACCAGTGAATAACACTTTAGAAGTCTCCCTGTTTAAATTGTATTTTTCTTCGTTTTCTTCTTCGTCTTTTTTTCTTTTTCTTTTTCTACTTACCTGTTAGAACCTCTAGAACAATGCTGATTAATGTTGATGATAGGAAGTCTTAATGGGAGTAGTCGAATGTGTCCTTATTAAGTGTGATATTTGTTCACTTCTTTCAATGCCTAGGGGGCAATACTCAGGGTAAGGGGTTTGCTTTGAAATTAGTTCTCAGCTGGAGGTTGTTCTGACCTCAGAAATAATATGATGTTTGACCTTAGTCCTTGTGGCCATCAGCTATATTTATATATTGTCAGGGTAGAGATTTTTCACCTCCTACCTTGTGAAACTGTCTTGACCTGGGCATGTTTTGCTTGCTGCTTCGCCCTGACCCTGGAGGTGTTCCCCGTTTTGTCATCAGCTTAGTGCAGTGATCTGTAGGGTGCCCGCGTTGGCAGGGGGTGCTGGGCCCTGCCTGGAAGGCTGATCACAGATCATGGCCATCAGAGTTCAGTCCATCCTTGGATTCCTTTTACTGTTTTGCTGTTGGCCTCCAGAACAGTCTTTATTTGGTGATTGGTCAGTGGTGCAGTTTTTCCTTTTTTTTTTTTTTTAAAGATTTTGTTTATTTATTTGACAGAGAGAGAGAGAGAGATCACAAGTAGGCAGAGAGGCAGGCAGAGAGAGAGGAGGAAACAGGCTCCCTGCTGAGCAGAGAGCCCAATGTGGGCCTCGATCCCAGGACCCTGAGATCATGACCTGAGCCGAAGGCAGAGGCTTTAACCCACTGAGCCACCCAGGTGCCCCCTCTCACTTCTTTTGCTCAGCATTTTTCCTGTGTAGCAAGAGAATCATCTCGAGTACCTAGTTCTCTATCCTCCCAGAAAGGGAGCGGTATGGATATCTTTAATCAGAAAAAAACAAAATCTTCCCTCTGGAGAATTGGAGGGCTATCTGGACTTAAGCTCTTCCATTTACTGTGCAGGTCTGGCTGAGGGTGCAGGGTCCACCCCCCAAGTTCTGCCTCTCTTGAGGAGTGTGTCTCCTGTGTTCTGAGAATTTGTCATTAAAGTGGCTTTGTTGACCTGGAGGAGATGTTTTTCCTTTTTTTTTTTTTTTTTTTTTTTCCCCTTCCCTTCCTTCCTTGCTTCCTGGTTTATTTGAGACAGAGAGGGAGCACAAGTCGGGGGTGGGGAAAGACAGAGAGGGAGGATCTTAAGCAGACTCCCAACTGCATGCAGAGCTCCATGTGGGACTCCATCCCACAACCTTGAGATCACGACCCCAGTCGAAACCAGGAGTTGGTCCCTCGACCAACTAAGCCATCCAGGTGCCCTGAAATATTCTTTCTGTTGATAACTGTGGTGTTGTCTTCATCACTTGGACTATAAACACATGGTCTTCCCTGGGTCCTAGAAGCTCTGCACCGATGCATACTTTTACCCGTGTCTCTTTTTTCTTGTA
Organism: Spilogale gracilis; assembly: GCA_004023965.1. Taxonomy (NCBI): domain Eukaryota; kingdom Metazoa; phylum Chordata; class Mammalia; order Carnivora; family Mephitidae; genus Spilogale; species Spilogale gracilis. Next base: position 34,643 of record PITA01014247.1, read on the forward strand.
AGTTTATATTTCCGAACACTCTTGTTTTCTTAATTAAAAAGAATAATCCTTTTTTATTTTGCTAAGCTACTTTAAATCCTTTTTGTGAGGAAATGGGCCATAAATGTGACATTTACTGCATACAGCATTATTTTCAACCTCTTCCCCCACCCCTCACCTGTTTCCCTGGATTCCCCAATGTCCTCCTCATCCTTCTCCTCCTCCTCATTACCGTCTTTGCTCCTAGACCACAATAAAATCAGATCTTTAATCTTTGCCACAGGCCCTGGTGATTATCACAGTGAGACTCTCACTGAATATTGACTGCTTAACTAAGCGAGCCGAGAAGCCTACAATGGGATCCTGAGGCACTCAGGACACTGAACCTAGGGAAGGACATAAATACAGTTTTAAAACTTGGCTTCACAGTGGGGCAAGTCCTTCATTAAAAGTAAGCAGGGCAATAACATACTTTGAGATAGGTATGATTTCAGTATCATAAGTAATTTGTAAATCATGAAGATTGCCCGAGCTTAATAAAAATACCAGCTGCTGCTATTATTATCATTGTTTATTACTCTTTTTATCTAGCTGAGTTTGGACTGCATGTCTTTCCTGTACAGCCCATTACCGCCTTACCTGTTCCCGAACAACTGCCCAGTCCCACATAGGAGTCTGTAATTCTTGCTTTTCTGGTTATTAGATTTAATGCAGTATGTGTGTGGGGGGGTACCCCTTGCTGTTTTCTGCTCAAGAATGCGAACTGGGAAGGGGCCTAGATTCCTTGGCTTTTCTCAAAAATGGCGTGAATTGCTTTAGGAGGATATTTGTCTTCCGTTTTGCTTTCTTCAGTTACTGTGCAATGAAACCTCCCGAGCAGTTCTGTTAGGGCTCTTGGTCTCATTGCACAAATGGGCAAACAAACTGAGACTTGGAGAGGCACAATAATTGACTCGTGGACATTTAATTGGCAGGTGACAGAGTTGAAGTCTTAACCCGGGAGTATTTAATGCACAAAAATATTGTCATCAGGGTTATACTCTACTCCTGCATTAAAACTAAATATCAGGTTTATTTTATATATTAGCTCATGTGTTTCATATGGTAACATATCAGAAATTCATAAAATTTGCAGATGATGTGAAACATTCTTACAACAAATGACACTTAATGCTTTCTTTGTTACTCATGTGGCATTTTCATTTCTTTACCCTTTTATCTTTGATACAGGTGCATTCGCAAGTGTTTTTCTTTGAGCCTCAACTATTTAGTGTGACAGGTGGAAGAGCAGGTGCATGATTCCTTGTGACCCTTTTGTGGCAGGAATGGCCTTCAGGAAATGAGGTCACAGAGAAACACAGTGCTTTTTAACGCTTCTTGCAGTTGCCAGACTATCTTTGTGTGTCAGATCGTAGGAATACTTTTTTAATCCAATGTAATTTTTCAGGTGCTGCTATCCTTTTTTGTATCCTTTTTTGCCCCGTGACAGATTCAGAACTGCTTCTGTAACCAAGCTAGAGAAGTATACAGCATTTTGTGCTTACCTGCTCTAGGGAATATTTTGGCAACAGATCCCTTTCCTAAGTTCTTAGCTATTTGGAATGAAATAATGAGAAAGATAGCTTGTTCTCAGCAAAAGCAATCACTCTTGGCTAGTATGTGCCCTCTTAGATTTCTTCTCTTTGCAATTATTAACACACTTTAGAGTGCATTACTGGCATTACCTAGTGGGCCATAGTTGTAGCTCTTTGATCAAGTAATAATTATAGGTTTTCAGTAGAAGTGATGTATCTGTCAGGTCTTATGTTGGATCTTTATATAAAGTCCACACGTTTAAAACTTCAAAACATGCATGAGACAAGTGGAGTTGTAATTGTGCTAATTTATAAATACCTTATATATTTATTTCTCTAATACTTTAGAGTCTGGATATTCTTATGTATTATTTTTTAGGTTTTTGCAGACAATGGGAATTTCTTTGGTAGCCATAGAGCATATTTTAACCACATCATCTCTTGTACCTTTTTGTTTTTGCATAAAAATTTGAGATAGAAATAGATAATAATAGACACTCAGCCAAGGTATTTCAGCTGCTCTGGAAGAGTTGGCAGTTAGGGGGCGCCTGGGTGGCTCAGTCATTAAGTGGCGGCCTCCAGCTCAGGTTGTGATCCGGGAGTCCTGGGATCAAGGCCCACGTTGGGCTCCCTGCTTGGTAGGGAGCCTGCTACTCCCTCTCGCCCTGCTGTTCCCCCTCTTGTGCTCTCTCACTCTGTCAAATAAATAAATAAAATCTTAAAATAAGAAGAGAGAGTTGGCAGTTATGATTCCGGTTGCTGTCTGAATGGCTGACAGATGTGTTCAGCAACTGGCAGATCGGGAATCACAGCCTTTCTTTATAACTCCGGGAAGAAGTGTTGTTTCTTCTTCTTCTTTAGCTTCTCCTTCTTCTTTGTCTTTTCCTTTTTCTTCCTCCTCCTCCTCCTCTTCTTCTCCTCCTCCTCCCCCTCCCCCTCTCCCTCCTTGATTTTATTTGTTTGAGAGAGAGCATGAGCAGGGCGTGGAGAAGCAGACTCCCCGCTGAGCAGGGAGCCCAGTGTGGGGCCTGATCCCAGGACCCTGTGATCATAACTGAGCCAAAGACACTTAACCGACTGAGGCACCAGGTGCCCCAAAGAGCTTCTATTAGAATGAAATTCACCCCCATACCTGTTTATTAGGAAAATGTAGAATATATACTAGGATGCTAATAGTCCATGAGTTGTAGAAAATGAGTAGGCTCTGGTTTGCATTGAGGTTGGTTATAGGCTTTTCTGGTTCTCAGCTGATCTTGTTCATGCCTTGGCTTTGTGGGAAGTTCCCTTTGAGAATGTGTGAGTCTATTAAAACAGGGTGTTTGGATTAATCCCATTACTCTTCATCATACATCACGCTGGTAGATTTGGTCACCGTGGTTATCACAACCCTTGGCCACTTACAAAAAATGTGTTTACTTGCTTGTTTCATATTTTCCTCAAAGATTATGGGCCCCCAGATAGATCTTGTATGTTTCTTCTACTGTTGTATCTCCGTTGCTCTGGACAGTGTCTGGTCTGGTTTACCTTGGTCCTCGATAAATATTAAGTCAGTGAGTAAACGGAACTGTGTAGCTATTGGCTTCTATACCAGGAATTTTACTACTGAATAAGGGTATAAATATAAGTAAGACATTGTGTTGTCTCTGCCCTTGAGATGTTTACATTGGAAATAAAATAAGGAAGGAATTGTAATTTACTCTGTTGGGGGCGTTGGGAAGTCAGTAAACTATTTTTAATTGAATGAGGTGGCAGCACTTTTGAGAGTAGAGAAAGGCAGCTTTGCTAGATGCATTGATCCTATTTATATATGAACACAGACTTTAAGAAGGCACCCCTGTTTATCAATTCAATTTAATATTTTTAGTGAGGTGTAATTGACATATTAGCTTTAAGTTTACAGCATAATGATTCAACAATTGTATGTATTATGAAGTGATCACCAAAATAAGTCTAATTAACATCCATCACTATAGAGTTAGAGAATATTTTCTCTTGTCAATGAGAAAGATCTCTCTTAACAACTTTCAAACACAGTACATACAGTATTATTCAAATATGTAATATAGTATTATTAACTATCACTGTGCTGTACATTACATCCCATGACGTATTTATAAGTGGCAGTTTATACCTTTTGATTCCCTTTACCTATTTTACCCACTCCCACCTTTGATAATCTGTTCTCTTGATGACTTTTTTGTTTCATTTTGGGTTTTTTGTTGTTTTTTTAATTTCCACATGTAAGTGAGATCCTACGGTATTTCTGTTTCTCTGTCAGACTTATTTTACTCAGCATAATACCTCAAGTTAAGTTCCAGCCATTGTCACAAATGGCAAGATGTCCGTTTTTATGGCGAGGTAGTGTGCGTGTGCGTGTGTGTGCATGTGCGGGCTTGCACACACAAGTCTTTTTTATCCATTCATCCATTGATAGACACTGGACATTGTTCCCATGTCTTGGCTATTGTAAATAATGCTGGTATGAACGTGAGGTGCATGTATCTGTTCATATCAGTGTTTTCATTTTCTTTGGATGAATACTTGGGAGTGGAATTGCTGGATCATATGTTAGTTTTCTTTTTAGTTCTTTGAGTAATCTCCGTACTGTTTTTTCCATAAGTAAGCGGCTGCCCCAATTTACATCCCCACCCGCGGTGCCCAGGGCTCCCCCTGTCTCCACATCCCCATCTGCTCTTATTACGCTTGCCTTCTTGATAGCCATTTTCACAGGTGTGAGGTGACATCTCACTGAAGTTTTGATTAGCATTTCTCTGGTGCTTGGCAGTGTTGGACACGTTTTCATGGACCCGTTGGTCATCTATATGTCTTCCTTGGAAAAATGTCTATTCAAATTCTCTACCTGACTTTTAATCAGCTGGTTTTTCTGCTGCATTTTTGGGTGTAAATGCACCACCCCTTTTAACACTCTAGAGCTATCTTTACTTCTATAAACACTTCTGGAGCTATCTTCAAAGAAAGGCCTGCTGTAATTGAAATGTTAAAAAAAACGGGGGGGAGCAATAAAATGATGAAGACTGCTAACCGATCATGGTTTCAGGAACCTAGTATTTATTATAGGAATCTAATCTTCACAACATTCAGAAAAGATAGGATTGTTATTATCTCCCTTTTACAAATAAAGGAAGCCACAGGAAGTTAAGTGTCCCGCTCAGCCAGGATTAGAAGTTGTGTTCTTCACCCCACCCCTGTACTCACTTAGTCGCCTCATCCCATTACATTCCAGCATCACAATCTGGTGGATTTCTTGTCTTCTCTGTGAAGTGAACCAGGGGTGGGATGGACCGAACATTTTGCAGTCCCACCTCAGCCTCGTAATTATACATCTTGGGAAGAGCATCGGGTGCAGAGCAGTATTGAAGAACTCATCTGGGATCTTTTTGGGATGATCAAAGCATCTTCCAGAAACGGCCTCAGCTCTCTCGCTTGGCTTTGGGGCTTACCGCCTTAGCTACTTGCTTCTTGGACCAGGCAGCTTGTAAAGCCTCTGATCCTGCCTGTGGAATGCTTTCGTAGTTCTGTCTGCCATACATCTCCCTCTCACCAAACTTTGCTCGATACCAAACCCCCTTGACACCAGTACGTCGCGTTAGCCTGGACTGTTTGTTGCATTTCTCGGATGTGGGACACATAAGTCAGTGTCAGCTAGACTTAATTGATACTTCGCCGGCGTGGCCTGACAGATGTTTACATATGTGGATGAGGAACTGAACTTAATAGAAGAAATTCAGTAAATGAAACAAAACAAGTGATGGGAAAGGGAACACCTCTGAGGATCCATTTATTTCGTGGCACTGGATCTCAGAGCATTCATCACGCTGGGAGGAATAGAGGTTCATTCGAGGTAGTGGAAACCTACGTGCTAAGACCCATCCAGTGGCCCAGCCCGGATGGGGAACTCCTAAGTAGCTGGACACATGTAGATTTTTGGACATGATAAGGTACTAGATAGGCGGCCATGTCTATTCCTTAATGAAAATACTGAGTTAACACTTAACACAGAAAGAGGTGTTTATGAATATTTTCCCAGAGAGTTGCTAACTCTTTATTCTGGGAATCATGTGATGTCTTTTCCTTCTCCTCAATTAACTTAATTGCCTTTTTTTCCCCCTTGTCAAATGGCATACCACCTGCTGTCCTTCCCCAATGAGCTGGCGGTTATTGAAGTACACTGTTTTGAGCTACATGTTACTAAATGGTCATAACCAAATGTGCTATGCCTCTCTGAACTCATTTCAGTGAGAAAAAATTAAAGGGCCCGTTGGGTTTTCACATGAGCATTGAGACTGAAGGCCAGTCTTGGTGTCTCATTGTGATTTTGATTATAGAAAACATCCTGTATTGGTTTTAAACGTCTTTCTTTCTTCCCCCTGCACCCCTGCTAGCTAGGTGATGTGATGGTTGACATCGCAAGTAACATCATGTTGGCTGATGAGCACGTCCTGTGGCTCGCACAGAGGGAAGCGAGAGCCTGCAGTCGAATCGTTCAGTGTCTGCAGCACGTCGCTACCTACCGATTAGCAAGCGGAGCTCATGTTTATTCAACAGTAAGTGTATTGTTGTCCTCGAATTCTAAGAAAAAAATTCACTGAAAGCCAACTTGAACTTAAACATAGGTTGGTCTCTCCCCCCCCCCCATAGTATGGGTATTTTCCATTAATGCCGATTATTACAGAATTTCCTGTTGTCTAACTGTTTAAAAGCTCATCTTGCTTTGAGTCATCTGTTTTCTTGGTAACTGAAAAATACTTTCTTAATTTGCCATTTCAATGGTTCTCATCATTTAATGTAAAACCAAATAAGCACATGGTAGGTTTGCTGTGCTGTTTTTGACCCACCGTCTAGCCCAGCCAATGTTCTGTTCTGGGCCCTTAGGGATGTTTTCGGAGAGTGTCTGATTGCTTGCCCAGGTTCCAGTTTCAAAAGAGAACTGGGAGGCCCTCCAACCCTTGTGAACTCTTGGCATTTCCAGTTGGTCTCGCGCTTGGAATGATGAGTTTTTCTATTTAATAATCACTCAGTTAAATAGTACTGAATTTTATTTGTGCTAAATTGAGCTGGTGTCCTGCTGACTTTTTCTAAAAATGTGGTAGAATATGATAAATAACGTGTAATTCCCTTATGACTCACACTCTGATCCGATCCATGGTTTTTATTTCCTAATTCTTTTAGCGGGTTCATAGAATATTCTCGAACTCCTTCTATGGTTTTGTATAATTAAAGATTACTGTTTTTCCAAAGATCGATGGGATCTTTTTGATGATGCCATGTTTTATTGTTCCTTTTTACTCAGTGAGGTTTAAGATTATCTCCGTGAATGATAAATGGAATGGAGGGCTACCATGGCTGCTGTCCTGAACCTGTAATTTCTCTCTCAGATCCATTTAAAACAGGCTCCTCGTAATAGAAAATCATGAAGTGTTGGAACAAGGAGACTTCAATTTTTTTTTTTTAATTTTACTTTTTAAATTTTTGTTTAAGTAATCTCCGTCCTCAGCGTGGGGCTCCAGCTCATGACCTCAAGGTCAGGAGTTGCATGCTCTGCTGACTGAACCAGCCCAGAGCAAGGCAACTGTTAAAAGTATTTCTTAGGGCGCCTGGGTGGCTCAGTGGTTTAAGCGTCTGCCTTCGGCTCAGGTCATGATCTCAGGGTCTTGGGATCGAGGCACCCATCGGGCTGTCTGCTTAGCAGGGAGCCTTCTTCCTCTTCTCTCTCTCTCTCTCTCTTCCCCTTTGCGTGCTTGTGATCTCTCTCTGTGTCAAGTAAATAAATAAAGTCTTTAAAAACAAACAAAAAAAGTATTAAACTCTGATACTCCTCTTGTATTATCATTAAGAGAGTTCACTGATTTCTGTTAGCTTATTTTTTTTATAAGACACTTTCATTTTTAGCTTATAATTTCCTACAAAGTGTTCTTTAAATGATTTTTAATGGATTTCTCATTGATCTTTGATCCTCCATACTTTACGACTTGTTTCCTTATTTGGAATCTGTCTAGGTTATGATACTCTTTTGTTTCTGGTGTCTTTTTTTATGAGCCAGCTACCTACACAGTGTCATTGTTAAGTAAGAAGCTCGGCTTTTGCCTCTAGCTTACGTAGAGTGTTTTATGTTTGAAAACTCTCAGAAAGTGCTTTTTCCCTCATGCTATAAATCTCTCATAACTCCTGTCTGATTGACTTTTGAAGTATTCACCCAATATTGCTCTGGAAGCTTATGTCATCAAGGCCGCGGGCTTCACTGGGATGACGTGCACCGTGTTCCAGAAGGTAGCCGCTGCTGACCGGACAGGCCTCTCTGAGTTTGGGAGGCGGGACCCGGACGGAAACCTGGATAAGCAGCTCAGCTTTAAGTGCAATGTTTCAAATACATTTTCAAGTCTGGCACTGAAGGTATGTGATATCTCATAAGCATGTAAGACCCTTTACTGTTAGCACTGTCAGATTAGAATACTCCAAATGGCACAGTAGTCTTATTAGAAGATATTTGGCGGGTGGGGAGAGGTGGGTTGTGATATTGTTTTGGCTGTTGTTGGAAAAGAAATTCAGACCAGGAAGGGACATGTTGTGATTTTCACAGGCCTAGACGCGTGTGTGCTTTGGACCCCATTCTGCACACAAAAATACCAAAATTGTATTTTATGACTGTAAGTGGTAAAAAGATGACTATATTAATACATATTAGAACACTTTCTTTGACCTCAAAGTTCATTTTAGTGCTCCTGATTTTAAAGACACGAAAACATTTCTGTAGACCTCCCCCAAGGACTGCATACCCTTGACTCTGTGTCCATTGGACCTAATGGAAAGCCAGTCTTGAGACTGGGCATTTCGTCAGGCAAGCTGTAGATCAAGATTTTCGGCAAAAAAGTGCAAACATGTGATCTGTCTTCAGAAAATGTGTGTTTTATTGCAGCAAGCAAAATGAAAAGTATTTTTAAGAGTTTTAACATTCGGGGCATAGATGCGTTTTGTTAAACTACATTGAAGCACGTACTAGAGGTACAGTTTTCTGACTGACACCCTAATGGAACCACATTTTTTCATTTAGCTTTGTGTGGCCACATGTAACGGTGTTCTCTATGGATTTTAATTACACAGTATGTTCTTTGTTTCTGGCTTGTCCCTGAATTATATCACAAACTGTATTGCATTCATTTTAAAACTTCCATGGTAATTGATCAAATAGTCGTTAGGCATCCTGGTACTTTGTGGACACTCAGGAAATATTGAATGGGATGGATGGATGGATGGATGGATGGATGGAAGGGTGGGTGTTGGCACTTAGTAAATATTGAATGAATGAATGAATAAATGGATGGATGGATGGATGTGGACATTCAGTAAATATTGAATGAATGAGTGAGTGAATGAATGAAAGAGCATTAACATTATTTTGTTATTCCTTGCTTTCGGTGACCTCCATAAGGAGAGCTGGTTTGCCAAATTTAGAAGTAGTCCAACTTCCCCCTCTGCCCAAGACAATCTTAGCTAAGTCAGAATGTCTAATGAAAACATATTTACTTGATATAATATACTCAGAGGAAAATTGGCAAGATTTATTTGCGACTCTTCACTCTGGGACGGTACTTAACGCACCGAGCCATGCTTCTGCCGATCTGCTGTTTTCCTTATTGTGTTGTTCGCCGGTAAAAACATACCACAGAAGGCAGAGAAGGAGCATCCCACGGCAGCCCAAGAGAGGGAGGCATGTGTCTTGGAGGAGCACTTAAAATTGATGAACGCTTCTACCTTCGATGATCATAGTTGGTAGAAAGAGATCACAAATGATGAAACCCTACGTTTCATCAATTTCACAGGCTACCCCTCTGGGTAAGGAAAGCTTCAACCTTCCAGAGTAGAAAGGTTTAAATGAACACACTCAAATTTGTCAATTTCATACTATTCTATCCTTTTAAGATCATCTGTGGCCAGAAACCAAGGACACATTACACTATTATTCATGCTTCATTGATGGACGTGATTAAACTGAGTGAGAAAGGAATATATCCTTCATGACATAAAATTAGTTAAAAATGGTAACATCAACAGAGCAAAAATGCTTTAGCACTTTAATAGAAGACTTACTTTACATATTAAACTTTTACTAGGGCATTTTTTACTCTTTTTGCATGTCTTTTTTTTTTAATGCCTTTAATATACTAAGCAGGTAACATGAACAACTCCTAATTGATGATATTGTCCTTAAATGGGAGAAAATGCGAACGTATGAAGTTAAACCTCTAAAAAGGCAGTTTTCTGTTAGTAATAGGAGCCTTACTTGAATTTTATTTCTTCAAACTCTGTCCTTCTGTCTTTGCTATCATCACAGTCTGGTTTGGACTTTTATATCGTGCAAACCATTGTGACTTCCCGTTTAGACTCTAGGCTCTTCCTTAAAAATCCATCCTTCTCAAATAGATTGGTCTGCCCAGGCCCGCCTGACGTTCAGCCAGCAGGTACCAGTGCAACCAGGATAGTCAGCAAGATACTGAAATACTTCCTTACCCTGTAGCAAATTTAGCTTTTGGGCCAGTTCCCGGGGGCCTCCCCAGCCCTGCTGGTCCTCCGGGGAGCACCACCCACCACAACAATCTGTCAAGCATGTAGATTGTTAACACAACGTGAGTAAATTGGTATTTTTTATTGTTTGTTTGCTTTAGTATTTTATTGTTTTGAGGCAGGTGCCTTTTCAACTCATTCCAGTTTTAGTGTTAGAATTCTATAGAAGAGGGCTCCTGGGTGGCTCAGTTGGTTAAGCCACTGCCTTCGGCTCAGGTCATGATCCTGGAGACCCGGGATCAAGTCCCACATTGGGCTCCCTGCTCGGCGGGAGGCCTGCTTCTCCCTCTCTCACTCCCCCTGCTTGTGTTTCCTCTCTGGCTGTGTTTCTCTCTGTCAAATAAATAAAATCTTACAAAAAAAAATAATAAAAGAATTCTATAGAAGAGAGCAAAGTTATGATTTCAGGAAATTTTAATTTATTATATAGTATCAGAAGTTCAGATTGTTTCATAAGGAAAGGTGTTAAAATGTAGAAATATTTGAATTCATATCCCTTATGATGCATATTTTCTTCCTGATTTAATGTCATTGTAAGTAGGGAAATATACATACATTTTGCAAATAATAAGGGCTCTGTGATAACATCCATTTCACATGTGTTCATACTTTGTCAATTTTTGTATTGAAATAAATACTAAAAGTTAGTTGTGGAAGTCAAAATGCGATGAGGTTCTTGACAATTGTTGGCCTAGTCTGTTACTTGAAGGCATTTTCTCTTTCCCCAGCCTCCATATAACTGCCCACCGGTAACGGTCACCGTAACATCACCCACACTTATGTAGCCTCCTGTGCTTCTCATGGTCATGATCCCCTGTGGTCCTCACAGCCATTTGTTAGAAACATCTTTGCTGCTTGTGGAAGATGAGACCCCGAGAGTGTAAACAAAGTTGTGCCATGTTAAGGGGCCGTGAAGTGGTCAAGCTGGGACCCACATCCTGGTTTCTTGTTTCAGATCTTAGGTTCCTTTCCCCAGGGGTGGCAGGTGACCTGCAATCATGAACATTAGACTCCAAAAACATGTATTTCCCAAAGGATTTTAAGAGTGCTTTTTCTGATTTATTAGCTGTAATTGCTGTGTCTGTTTCCATTGCTGTGATCCATACATTTTAAAATGAACAGATGGTTAAATGAAATGACAGACTGGTTCCTTGCCTTTTAGGTCAAGTGGCAAAAGGTAAAATCATGGCAGATAATAACCAATGAGTGTTCCTTGGTGATTTGGTTCATGAGATTTACAACTTTTCCATAATTAACTATCACTTCTTTTAAAGAACTGAAATATACAAGTACTATATCCTTGCTATAAAAATCCAAACATTATTCATTATTGATACAGTTTTTTTCCAGCTCTCCTAGCCATCCTCTGTCTGTCCCAGAGCCCCTGTAATTATTACTGAGCCATATTCCATGTTGGCCTTTGAAGGATATTTCAGAAGCCAAAGTATGTAGTTTTCATCTCTCAGTCATCTGTTCATACTTCTCTGACTTTTTATAGTTTGTTGTCGTTTGGATGGTTTTACAAGTTTAAACTTTGATAGAAAACATTTTCAGACTTCCAGAAATCATAGATTTCATTTCCTTTTTCAGCTCTTTTAGAAAATGTCAGTATGTCTTCTTTTTAAAATTAATTTGATAACCCCTAGGTAATGCTTTCCCAGAGAGTTGTGCTTTGCTGTTGAATCATTTTGTGTTCACAATAAAGTTATTTTATTGCATCTTCTAGTTCTTAAGTTTTAATAAATGTCCAATATAATGCTTCATCAGGATTTTGACCTTTTTACCTAGTCGAGCTGTTGTTTTTCCTTTTTTACATTCCTCATTTCACACTTTAGATAAATTTATATACAGAATAGAAATTTACTAGATGAATTTATAACAGACTTTGTGTCTCCATCAGATTATTATGTTTGTAAATGAGAAGAGTAGAAACCTTTTTGTGCATGTTTCTTCAACAGAGTTCTATCAGATATCTTCTTGGCATCTTCAGTTTAAAAGAAGTATTTAAACTTCCAATAGTCAAACTTAAGAAATACTTTATTCAGCAGATGTTTATGTCCAGTGTGTTCCAGCATTGTTCTAACCACAGCTGTTAAAAACTCATTTTAGGGGCGCCTGGGTGGCTCAGTGGTTAAGCCTCTGTCTTCAGCTCGGGTCATGATCCTGGAGTGCCGGGATCAAGCCCCGCATCGGGCTGCCTGCTCAGCGGGAAACCTGCTTCTCCCTCTCTTGCTCTCCTTGCTTGTGTTCCCTCTCTGGCTGTGTTTCTCTCTGTCAAATAAATAAAATCTTTTTTTTTTTTTTAAATTTTATTTATTCATTCGACAGAGAGAGAGATCACAAGAAGGCAGAGAGGCAGGCAGAGAGAGAGAGGAGGAAGTAGGCTCCCTGCTGAGCAGAGAGCCCAATGCGGGCCTTGATCCCAGGACCCTGAGATCATGACCTGAGCCGAAGGCAGAGGCTTTAACCCACTGAGCCACCCAGGCACCCTAAATAAATAAAATCTTTTAAAAACAACAACAGCAACAACTTATTTTAAAGTTAATCACTTACTTAAATAGAACCTTTTAAAAAATATAATCATGCCCCACAGACTGTCATTAGTTTTGCCAACAGTGGGTTACTTTTGTCACATATAAGTGCTGAGAACTATTATTAACATAGGGAGATCCAGAAAAATAAGAGAGATGATCTGCACTCCAAAAGCCTGCTATTGTAGTTAAAGGGGCAGACAGTGAGTTGCACTGTGATATTGTACATTTTAGTTATGATAAAGATGTGTGCAGAATGTCCTGGGAGGCCAGAAGAGGGAGCAGCTGCCTAGAAAAGCAGTGTACTGAGGAGTCATGGAATTAATCATCCAAAAAGGTCCTGTGTTAAGGATGTCTTTCTCCTGGCTGTCAGCCGCTCTTATTCTGATCCATCTTTGACATTGCCTGCAGAATTTTCTTGCTAAAAATCAGATCTGCCCAGTTCAAGGGTTTGCCAGGCAAAAGAACAGCAGAGCATTTCAGCAAGGGGTCCTGGCATGTGCTGTGCTCCCAAGTGACCTAAAAAATGTAGGAAATCTCAAAGATTGATACATTGAGGGTGGCCAACTTACAGGTGGTGACAGAGGGAATGTTAGAAGAAGGATTTGAGCTGTAGATTTTAGCCAAATCATTTGATGTACTTAGGATTGGGGGCAGTATTCTCTAAACATTGGAGAATTGGGGTGTTCTTTAAATTAATGTAAGAGCAAATGTGTTTCTTCAGCGGAAATTCTGTTGGCAGTGTGGACATTGGATTGGAGAGAGATTGATGTCGAGAGACAAACTTTGTGATGAATTCTTAAAGCGGAATTTTTTTAGGTGGTTAATTATTTGCCTCCTTGGTATACAGATTTGTTTTTTATTGAGTGCTGAATAATTTATAGTTTAACAATCCCTAGTAAAGAAGTATGTAAAACAGTCAGCGATCAGCCAGCATTTCCAGCTGTTCTCTTTGTTACTATGTTTTTCTAACATGATTTCTAACATATTTCTTAGTCTCAGGGGCACCTCTGCTAAAATCAGAGTTTGCTTGAATCTACGTTTCTATTAAGTCTGTAGAATATCTTTTTTGTTGACAGTTTGAATCCATCCTAAATCATCTTAGAGTTCCAGAAGTCCAAATTTAATTAAACTCACCTTTGTGGTGGGCTGCATTGGTGCTTACGTCTATAATTGATTGTTGTAAAATTGATAGAGTGATCACTGAGACTCTTGATCTGTTTAATGCTGCAGACGTCAGCAGTATTTGTTACCATGGGAAATTCACTTTATTGTCTGAAATAATTCCTTGTAATTTTAACCCTTTGAAGTAGAGTTTGCATTTCTCTTTATTTTATGCTTCTGTGCTTTGGTGTGGTGTTCAGATATTTCACATCACTGACAAATTGTTCAAACTGTTGAATTTTGTATACATACATTTAGAAATGAGTTCTGCAGCATACAGTTAGGAAGCCTTCATAGCTGTCTGAAGTATTCTTTCTGGTTTCTGCATGTTAATATGGCCACCTTTCTTTGTTTTTGTTTTTTGTGTATACTCAGAATACTATCGTTGAGGCTTCTATTCAGCTTCCTCCTTCCCTTTTCTCACCAAAGCAAAAAAGGGAAGTCAGACCCACTGACGAGTCTCTCTATAAGCTTCAGCTCGTCGCATTCCGCAACGGAAAGCTTTTCCCAGCCACCGGGAATTCAACGAATTTGGCCGATGATGGAAAACGTCGTTCAGTGGTTACCCCCGTGATTCTCACCAAAATAGGTTCGTTATGTGGCTTATGTTCTTCTGTAGTGACTGGACAGTGGGACTTGATGACATGCCGTACCTAAAAAATGCTTATTTTTGTTTCTTCTCGTTTTAATGAGTCCCCAGTGAAAAAAAGATGCCGCAGAGTACCCATTTGTGTGTAAGTCAACATTTAATTGTTTCTGAGTTTGTTTCAGAAATCTTTCCATTCCCGTTTTCTCCAGATGGTATGAACGTGGACACCCACCACACCCCTGTTAATGTGACACTGCGTCGAATCGCGCACGGAGCAGATGCCGTGGCGGCCCAATGGGATTTCGATCTACTGAACGGACAAGGAGGCTGGAAGTCCGATGGGTGCCATATACTCTACTCGGATGAAAATATCACCACCATTCAGTGCTGCTCCCTTAGTAACTATGCAGTTTTAATGGTACAGCAGTTGATACTTTATGCATAAACACTAAATTTCCTCATTTTTCCCCCCGATGTGGAGTTAAGCTCAAGTGAAGGGGTTTTATTTTGTTTTGTTTTGTTTTAACAAAAACTGTTGCCTTTCATTAGGAGGTGATATTTGGGGTAATTCTGAATTTAAAGGGGAAATTAAGTGACAACCAAATACAATGTATGGGATTAAACTTGATTACAGGGATTTTCAGGAAACTTTCTAAGTGAATCAATTCCACTAAAATTTGACCTTCGGAAATTTGGAGACATTTTCGGTCCTACAGTTCAACTCTTAACTAGGAGATTAACTCATTTGCCCAAAGATTACACAGTGAATAGTGAGAGATTTTCCTTTTTTGCCATCTACCACCTTTTTCCACTATCCATCGTAAGTTTTAGACTCTTGAATTTAGAGTAACTGTGGCAATTTCAATTTAGTCACGGTAAGTGACAGTATTGACCCAGGTTGTGGCTTTTCACAGTTAATGCTAATCAAGCTATGTTGTTTTCTGTTATTTACCACTCTTCATAGCTGTTACTCTGCGGTAGCCCATTTCTTTAGTCTCAGGGAAACTAAAATACAGAGATGTGCATAAATGTGTGTATGAAGGTGTAAGAACAGTTCTTTTATTAATGAGTTACTTAAGTGAATCTGTTTCCTGAGCTGGTAAGTATGAAATTAGCCATACTAGTTATATTTTATATTGCAGTATGTACACGGAGTACTTAGACATGCATTTGGAGAACAGCGGAAGGCTTTATGAATCTGAATTTTTGAGAAATGGCATAGGGCTAGCCTGGGAGTGAGGATGCTTATGTTTCTGTTCCTGCCTCCAGTTCTGAATCTGTTATCTAGACAGTATTTTATCAGAGCACTAAATAATCTTGAAACATGATATGTCTTACTTCTTATAAATTCTTTTCTTAAAAAAAAAAAACAAACTTGGGGCTTCTCGATAGCTCAGTCGGTTAAGCTTCTGACTCTTGATTTCAGCTCAGGTCATGATCTCAGGGTTGTGGGATTGAGCCCCAGGTCAGGTTCCATGCTCAGCCTAGATAGAATCTGTTTGGGATTCTCTCTCTCCCTCGACCCTGAACGCTTTCTCTCATAAATAAATCTTAAAACAAAAAAACCCAAAAAGTATATTTACCACTAGAAATGATTTTGAAGCAAGCCTGAAATAGAATAGATTTTCCCAAACTCTTGGTTTTCTCTTTGCACCTCAACTAAGTGTATATATGTGTGTGTACACACACGCACACACACACGCACACACATACGCATCCAGCATCCAGCATCCAGCATCTAGCATCTAGCATCCAGCATCCACAGGCAGAGGAAGGAATAGGTTGCTTAAAGGCGGGGAGGATTGTCCTTCAGTGACCTCCATTAATACGTCTTTTATTTAGCTCAGTTAACAGTGGGTGGAGACTACACTAGGCAGACTCAGTCATATTTAAGTCATTTATCCTTTTTTCTTTATAGTTCTTATTGCTAAGTTTAGGCTTCTCCCCAATAGAAGGTATTTGATCTGTAAGTTTGAGTCTCTTTTCCCTTAGGTTCACATTTTATTATTTTGTAGTAGCTTTTCACATTCAAGCATGAAGCAATAAAGTATGAAGCATTTTCTTTTGCTTTCAAAGTGTTTTATCGTTCAGGGTTTTGGTTATAAAACAACCTGAAATTAGGAAGTAGTAGAGGAGAAATAATAGAGATACAGCACTGTCAGAACTTTGTATAATAAGTAGAGAAAGTTGGGCAAAATAAATGAAACAAAACACACACAAAAGACGTTTTATAAGCTTCACTGTTAATGGCATCATACTGCGTATGTGAAACTTTTATTTTTATTTAATACTAGTTAAAAGCATCTATTTTTGAACTTCCTGGATGTTCTTCTAAACTATTTAAATCGGCATAATCCTTTTCTAGAAAGAATAAGCTATTTTATCTTTTAATGCTTTTAATCTTTTAAAAAATGTAATACACAGTTCTTTAAAGCTAAAATAGAGTACCGAGATATTTTTCTATTTTCAAAGAATAGCCTTTTGCTTTTTTAAAATGTAACCATGCCACCTAGAGGCAGCAAAGTGAAATGTATCTGAAATTGTTAAAAGTATCACAAGAAAGTATGTGGGATTTTTAGAATTGCTAATTAAACATGAAGGCACAGCTAATGAAATTATGTCTAGTCTTGAGATAAAACAGATATCTTCTAAATTTTGGAAATGAGCGTCTTTTTCCCTTACCTGACACTATTTTGAATAATCAATACAATCCTATTTTTCTTGAAAACTGTCTTAGAATACATGGCTTTCTGGAGCAAATCTAAATTCCTATGTTGGTAGACAAAAACATTTCCCTCATCAGGTTTTAAAGAATTTTGTAATAAAAAAAGAGAGACAGAAAGAATATGTTTGTTTGCAAATCCAGAATCGATACCATGGTTTGCTTCGGGGGATGTCCTGCTGTGAGCAGGTGGTATAACCTAGGTCACAGAGGGAGCCAGAGAAAGAACTTCAGAAATTGCATTTGTCTGAAATAAATGATCAGAAATAGTAGGAATTGAGGCAGAAAGCGTCTTGGAAGTTGGGATCAGGAGGAGGTAAAAGAAACCTGGGCAGTAAGGAGGGAATGTGTAGGGTCAGACTGTGTAGTGCTTGAATGATACTCAATCAGTGATAGTAGTGAAGACAAAACTGCCTCTGGACCGTGATTCCCTTTTGTTACTGTGTTCACACAAAAATACAGGAACTAGAAAGCTCTCATTTGTTATTACATCCCTCTAGTGTGGCTTCGAAATTTTGTTTGTATGAAACTTGCTGAATGAAAGCAAACTTGAGCTTCACTGATGCTATAATTAAACCTGAAATATAATTCTTAAGTAGGTACTACATTCCCAGGTATTAAATGTTGAGTGCTTGACCTCTACCTCTCTCCCATCGTGGTCGTTGTCTGTACAGAGTAGGTGACCTGTCACTTATAGAAGTTTCTTACCATCGTTGAAGGGATTTTCGTGTATACTGAAACAGAATGAATATGTAGTCCTGTTTTCTCCCATTTTTACTTGAAGGCTGCATGCTGCAAACATTGTTTCAAATCATGCTTCCCTCTCCCTGCCTCAGGAAACAGTGTACCTTATGATGGTGATGATTTCCTTGGAATAATATATCTTATGATACCTTAAGAGGATATGATGCAGATGGCTAATTTTCATTAAGTGAAAAAAAGTGCTTACGTTTTAGGCATTCTCCTGAAGTCTTTACATGCATTCTCTTATTTGGTCATTGTAGCTACCTCATGAGGTTTAGTGCTATTAACATTCTCCCCAGTTTACAGGTGGATAAACTGAGGCATAGTGAAGTTAAGCACCACCCTCAACCTTGCAGAATTAGTATTGGAATTCAGATTCTAGAAATCAGTGTTCTTAATCACTCCACTTAATCTCCTTTCTGAAATCTTCCTGTATCTTCCTATCTTCCTCATTGTTTTTTTTGTTTGTTTGTTTTTAAGATTTATTTATTCTAGGGAAAGCAAGAGCAAGTTGGGGGAGGGGCAGAGGGTGAGACTCCCCAGGCAGACTCCCTGCTGAGCACAGAGCTGGATCCCAGGCCCTGTCCCATAACCCAGAAGATGAGGATGTGAGCTGAAACCAAGAGTCCGATGTACAAATGACTGAGCCACCCAGGTGCCCTAGCTTCATTCTTTTTCACCACTGGACATTATTTTATGTTTCTACCATGACGTAGGTCTTTCTCTGTTTCCAGTAATTTCCTTGTACAATATTATTTCGCAAAAGAAAGCTGCTCTGAGAACACTCGTGCACATGGCTTTTGATGGACATGGCCACTCCAGAGTGGGATTGCTAGATGGTGGGTTCCCCATATGTTTCGCTTTTGGCAGCTAATGCCATACAGTTGGCCAGTGTGCTGGTTTCGGTTTATATCCCAACAATAATGAGACTTTCAGTTTTTTTACTTCCTTGCCCGTGCTTGGTAGCCCAAATCTTTAATTTTAGTCTTTGATGGTGGTATTCTGATACCTCTGGTTTCAATTTATTGTTTTCTGTTCACTGATGGTGCTGAGAACTCTCGATTTTCTTACTGTCAGTTTGCGTGTCCCCTTTTGTGAAGTTCTCGCTCAGATCTTGCCGTTTTCATTATCTCTGACTTTTCATTTTTTTTCTTTCAGTTTTGAGATATATAATCGACATGCCACACTGTTGAAGGTGTACAACCTTGTGACTTGACTTCCACATATTATTGAAATGATCACCACAATAAGTTTAGTTAGCATCTGTTATCTCTTATAGATATCAAAAAAAAAAAAAAAGAGATGAAAGAAACTCAGCAACTTTCAGATACACCGTGCAGTAGTGCGATCTTATAACTGGAAATTTGGACCTTTTGACCACCTTCATCCTATTCTCCCTCCCACCCTCCCCCAGTAACCACAAAATGATCTCTTTCTCTGTGGGGTTTTTTTTATTGTTTTTTATTGTTTTGTTCTTAAGATTCCACGTGCACATCTTGCCTATTTTTGCTTTTCTGTTGTTTTCTTGCTGACTTACAGGAATTCTTGATACGAACAGTGAATAGGAGTTCCTTGTTGGATTTATGTGTTGTGAGTATCTCTCCCAGTCCACACTGGTCTTAATGAGTTTGGGCTGTTGTAACAGAGTACCATAGGCTGGGGAATTTATAAAGAACAGAAATCCATTTCTCATAGTGCTGGAGGCCGGAAGCCAAGATCAAGGTGCTGGCAGATTTGGCATCTGGTGAAGTGGCCGCTTGTTGACTCATAGATGGCGTCTCTTCCCTGTGTCCTCACATGATAGAAGGGCAGGGAGCTCTCTGGGGGTCTTGTCTCTTCCCTGTGTCCTTCCCTGTGTCCTCACATGAT
>PITA01014248.1:0-23968 GCA_004023965.1 Spilogale gracilis
AAAAAAAAAAAAAAAAAAAAAAAAAAAAAAGAAACAGACCCATGTGGCCCAAGACCCACGTGGCCCTTCTCAGCAAGGTCGTCTTGCAGCTAGTGGCCTCTGAGGGGCAGGATGACTCGAAGAGTGACAAACCCCACACTGTCCCACTTGGCTCTAGGACATATAGTGAGGGGACTTTTTTTTTCTTTAGCAGGTTTGATTCCATCGCTTTAATTCCCCCCTGCTTGGCTCAGGCTGCAGAAACTGGACGTCCTCTCTGAGAATGCCCTGAAATTGCAGGCCCGCATAGCCAGGAGGCAGCCAGGGAGAAGCAACGTGGGAAGCATGCGGGGAAGTATCTCCCGTAGGACGCAGCTCAGGAAGCACCCGGGGAACCAAGAAGGGCGGGGCAAGTGTGGAAACATGGCTACTGTCCTTGTCACCCTCATCGTCTTCTCCCCAGTCACTCAAGGTGCAGAGGTCACCTCCCAGGTCACCGTTGGGGTTTCCCTCCACAGCCCCTGCCGGAACCCCTCTGAGGGTCCCCCAGGCCTCCTCCCTAACTTTCCTTCCACAGCCACCCACCCACCCACCCACTCTGCCCAGGACCCCCGTCACTCACAGTGGTTCTCAGCCTGTCCGGCAAGAAGGCCCGGGGGTCTCTTCGGAGCCTCGTCCTCTTCAAGGTGAAAGTCCTCAGCCTCCCACTGCCCAGAGGCCTTGAAGAAGCTGGCACAGATGCCATAGGCGCAGCACTGGTAGGCAGAGGGCACCTCCAGCGTCCTGGGGCCGAGGGGGCAGCGGGGTAAAACGAGCTGCCTGAGGACGGGTGAGGTGACCACCCCAAGGACCTGGCACTTAGCACCGGCCTGTCAACCCCAAAGCGCCCCGATGATGGCGCAGGCGACGCCCTGGGCTCTCTTTGCGTGGATCTTGCAGCCCGGCTCCTGCCTTTGAAGGTCTCTGAGCATCTGCCAGTGTTCCCCTCACTCATCTTGAGAATGAGATGGGCACATAAGCTTCCCATCGTTTATGGAGTCCCCTCAGTAGGCTCAGAGCCGGAGCAGCTCAGCCAAGATCACACAGCACTCCAGTGCTCTGCCCTCCTCCCAGCCAGCAACTCATTTTTTTTTTTTTTAGATTTCAGGAGACGGGTATTTTCCTAGGGACTCTTGCTTCACCCCTGCCCTCAGTGAAGACCCATGCCCTGTCCCCCAGCCCCAGCCGTGGGCACAGCAGAGCCGAATGTGGTGCCCTCTGAGGGCGAGGGCAGATGTCTCCAGGCAGCTCATTAGCTGGCAGCAGAGGTGGCCTGGGCCACACAGGCTGTGTTGCCGCTGCAGGCAGAAGGCCTGGATGTCATTAGCACCAGGGACCGGCCGGGCAGCCTGTTTTCCACTCCTCGGTGCCCTGGGCTCAGCTGTGACCACAGCAGCCCCGATGCTGCTCAAGTGAGGACAGGCAGTCTGCATGCGCTGAAGGGGACAAGGAGCAAGGAGGCCCGGGGGGCCTGCTCATCATCTTCCTCCTGTCCTCACAGGAGGTCTCGGTGTCCCCTGGGGCTGCTACTTGGGACAGAAAGAAACGCTGTGAATGAGACAAGGAGGAAAGGAAGGTGCGAGCCCTTCCCGCTGAGTAGTGGCCAGATCCTACACTTCTGGGGGCATCAGGTATTTCTCGAGGTGCAGCCCTATGGCTTTCCTCTGTCTGTCCGTCCCTGGCCTCTCCAGCCACTCCAGGGCAAACCTATCTAGGGGTGGGGGAAAGTCAGGCCCTCACCTCAGTTTTGGGAAACTGTCCTTGGAGAAGGCCTGGGATAGAGCCAGGTTCCCTTTGAGCTTCAGATGCATCAGGCCCCCAAGTCCAGCCAAGGGTAGTGTGGTCAGCTGGTTGTCTGTCAGGTCCCTAGGACAGTGGATGGTCAGGGTTAGTGGCAGTCAGTGGGAATGCTGAGGGGGTGACCAGGGTCCCTGGGATGGAAGCAAGAGGAGAGGAGCAGAGAATAGAAGATCAGCACAGAGAGACAAGAGCACTAAATGCGGGGACAGGAGGATGGTCAAGGGTTGCTAGAGGCACCACCCATAACCAACCAACCAACCATTCATTCATTCATTCGTTCATCAAATACTAGGAGCCAACTACATGCCAGGGATTCCTCTGTGGTAATGTTAAGCCATCCCCATTCATAGGTCACAGAGTTCCTTAACCACAGCTCCTATACCCAGATCTTAGGCCCATCCAAAGATCTCTGTCCACCCCACTAAGGCATCTGTCTGTACTCGCTTGCCCTCATTCCCCTGCTTTTCTGACGACATGAGAGGCCAGAGGCCAGAGTCGCAGACTGGAGAGCTGGCCTCTGGCTACATGCAGGGGGTTGGTCCTCTGCTCTGTTTTGCAGGGCTGGCTTTGTAGCCAGAGATGAGGACATACATGGTCTTCTACAGGAGACACATTACAGGGAACCAGGGCTCCAAACCAAACACCAGGACCACAGACTGTGCGTCGTGGAAACAGCCTGGGCTGGAAGGCAGGAAACCTGGCGCTGTCACCGACTCCCTGCATAACCAAGGGGAGTCACAAATCTGCCTGAGTTTGAAGTCATTTGACAATGTCTTCATCGTTCAAAGGGATAAAAATATCCACCCTACCTATCTGGCAGGAGTAGAGCAAATAGGAGAGGGAAGACCGAGGTGCAAGTTTTGCAAGGCTCCGGCCCAGAGCCCTGAGAGTGGCAGACGGGAGGAGCACTGTGAACTCCCTGGAAGATTTGCATTCTGGGTGAGTGAGTTTGAGTGAGTTTCTTTGAGTGAGTTTCTCCACCCGGGGCTGGAGGCCTCCCCTGGGAAGTGAGGGATTGGGCTGGAGGATCTCCGAGGCCAGGACTGGAGCCAGCTAGTGCAGTCTGGGTGTTAATCAGAAAAGGGTCCTATGAGGGGACACATCTTTGGGACATGCAAGCAGGCAGTCAGTTACGTCTTGGGTAGGAGCCCTTGTGCAGTACACAACCTGCACCACAGTGTATGGCAGCCCCATCAGAGGTCCCTTCCAGCTCTGACCTAGTGACCATGCAGCCAGCACTGTATGCTGTTTGCAGCCTATGTAATTTAGGGGACCTGTGAGCCTCTGCCTCCCTGCAGAATGGCAGCCCTCTACAGTTACTGCTCATGCAGGGGACTGCTGAGCTGAGACCCTGGCTCCCACATCTGCTGCCACTGTCCCGGGTCAGGTCAGGAAGGAGTTTCGGGTTCAAACATCCTCCTCGTTAGCACATGTAGAAGCTGGGGGAGGGCCCGAGGCAGGTGGGGGGGGGCGTGAATTGGGAGGGCCAAGGCCATGAAAATTTCGCCAAACGTTAGCACGTGAGATTCCAGAGCCCGTGGAGGCAGACACTCTGTTTATCAGGGCCCACGGTCTGTCCAACGGACTGTCAGAATGACTGATGAGGCTGGGAGGTGTGGGCAGACGTCCGTGCATGTCCCCACTCTGGAATGGGCCCTCCTGCCGCCCTGGCCAGCCTCTGGTCCTGGCTGGTCTCCATCCAGTGGGAGGAGAGTGCAAGGAGCACTTACAGCTTAACGAGGGAACGCAGGGTCACGAAGGCCTCAGGGTGGATGGACCGGATGGCGTTCCAGCTCAAGTCCCTGTGGGCAGAGAGGGTCTTACAGGTGGGACCAGTGACATGTGGAGGACTCGTTGTTCCCATCCTGAGTTCTCCTTCTCCCAGTCCCCATCTGAGCCGCCCCCGGCCTTTCGGGGAAGGTATCTGCTGCCCAGAAAGAGGGATTCTGCAGATTGGCTTTAGGCCTCATCAGCCCCTAGGTACCACCTGGAGCAGCAGCATCGGAAGCCATCTGGAGGGGGAGGCACTTCTCCTTCTGTGTGTGTGTGTGTGTGTGTGTGTGTGTGTGTGTGTGTGTGCCGAGGGCAGGGGTATAACACAGGGAAACTTTGTGCACACCACTGCTGCATGCGCTATGGGAGCATGCCTGGGAGAGGGCACAATGGACCCCCCTAGGGCCCAGCCCTGGATGCTGCAGGAGACTCACAGGGCTCGCAGAGAGCTCAGCTGGCTGAAGGTGTCCGCTCCAATTTCCCAGATGCGGTTGTGTTGGAGGCCTCTAGGACAGTGAGAGAGACTGGATGAGCCAACAGGCTCCAATCCTGGCTCAGTTCCATGCCCCCTGTGCACTAAGAGGAAGAAAGGAAAGCCCCCCACTTCTCCTGGCATGGGAAGAAAGGGCCCAGCCCGCGGAAGTTACCAGAATTAAAGGGAGCACAAGGGGATCCGGTTGCCTTGGGTAAGTGGGTCAGGAGACAAAGCCACAAAACCATCCCTGTGGCCCAGAAGGGAGTCAGTTTCCAGGGTTCCCACCGGGGCTGGCTCGCAGCCCAGCCAACCTCACCCCTGGGTCCTCCAGACCTTAGTCCAGCAGCAGAGTACTGCCCCGCCCTTGGATGACCCAGTGACTGGCCCAAACTGGGGAGCAGAGCTCAGTGGACTGTTTGTGTGAACAGGAAATGGAGCCCGTCCCTCCGCAATGCTGAAGACCTCCTTCCTGTGGCATCTAGACAAACCGGACAGACCCTCACACCCCTATCCTGCCTGGGTCCCAAAAGCTGTTGCCCTACCTAGGGTCAGGGGACAGTAATGGGAGGCAAGGAGGCCCAACAAGTTTGAAAAAAACAAAAAACAAAACCCAAAAAAACAGAAGCTGGGTGAAAAGAGCTTAGAGCATTTTTTAAGTGATTTTTTTTCCTTGTCAAACTTCAATCCTGTGTGTGTGCGTGCATGTGCACACAGACACGCCTGTGTCCTGCCTCCTAGCCCTGGGATGACCCTGGTCCTCCACTGGCCATGATCACGACTGCCTCTCATTGTTGTGACTGACCCCCAGTGAACTACCTTGAGGCTGTTTGCGTGGGTCTAGCATCCGTGGTCCGTGGAGGCCTTGTCTAGGCCTCTGCTGAGCTCCCAACCCCAACCCCTGGGCTCAACAAGCTCAGAGAAGGGAGAAATGTCCGGATGTGCTCACTGACCCCCCTCCCCTCAGACCTGCCCCAAATTTGGCTTACATGCCTTCACCATGCCCCTACCCGCCCCCCCCACTCACATTTCCTCTAGCTTCTGACACCTGTGCAGGCTGGGCAGCTCCTTGATTTGATTATGAGATAATTCCCTGGGGAAGAGAGAGAACAGGAGTAGGTGAGGGTAAAGCTGGGGGCCAGAGAAGCAGCTCTGGCCAGAACGTGCCTTTCTGTCACGCAGCGGAGAGCTGGGAGGACCCTGCAGGGGTGGATGTGGCTGTTGACACACCTACCGGCCACGAGTCCTGCTCCTCTCTGCAGGGCCCGGGTGGGGCGGCTCAACCCCAGGAGGGCCTGGGGGAAGGGGGATAGGAAGTGAGGGGACACGGAGAAGAGGAAAGGAACAGGGGGTGCAGGGGCTCTGAGACGGCCAGCAGGGACCACATCAGGCCTTACTGGGCAAGCTGGTCAAGATGGCACCTGCAGTCCCCACACCCAGCCTCCCAGGGAGGGTAAGCTGGGGCATGTAGGGATCATGTAGCCCAACCCCTTCCCTAACAAGAGATGAGGTCCCTGAGGCCCAGAGAAGGGACAGAACCTGCCAAGGACACACCACATCAGTGGCGAGGCTGGGTCCAGAGTCCACATCTCCTGACACCCAGTCTAGCGTGGCTGCGTGTGCAATGTCTCCTGGGTCGGTCTCCCCCTCCCGAGCCGTGGGCCTGGGTCTGTGCGGAGGAGCCTCAGATTCCGACTGGATTCAGGAGGGAGAAGAAAACTCGCCTTGACTTCACAGGCCACGTAAATACCTCCACTCGCCTTGACTTCACAGGCCACGTAAATACCTCCATCCTTCCAGAAGAGGTTAATGCTCTTACTAGATAAAGAGTGCCACTGACGGGGCAGCTATTACATGCTAGCACTGTGTGCTCAGTGCTGGACATACATTTTTTTCAGCCCTCACATATCGATCCACATTTTGCTGAGGAGGCATCGAAGCCCTGAGACGTTAGAGAGCAAGACTAAATTCATACAGCTACTAAATGGCACAGCTGGGCCTCAAACCCTGGTCTGACTCCAAAGGCCATTGGGCCATTGTCTTTTTCCCCCGAACAGGAGAGGACAGCCCAGTCCCTCCCGGGCAGGGTCTCAGCAGACTGTCCCACTCTCAAGCAAGAGAGGTAACCCAGGGGGACAGAAACAGGAGGGGTCTCTGGCAGCCCAGGGGAGCAAGGGCTCAATGCCAAGACTAGAGAACGCTCATGAGCCACTCACAGGACCCGGAGCCTGGGGAGCTGTTGGCACATCCCGGGCGGGAGCAGCCGGATACCTGCGCGGGTCAGGGTCCTGCAGAGAGAGGAGACACAGAGCTGGCACCAGGCCCAGGGCCCCGCCACCCCAGGCCACCGCCTCCAGCTCTGGGCCTGACGCTGACATGGGAGCACAGAGCTGACAGAAGAGAAGTGGCAGGAGGCACAGGGCAAGGGTGGGGCTGTCGGGAGAGAAAGAAGCAGGCCTGGCATCCGAGCACACAGCTCCCCTGGGGCTGGAGGGGGTGGGGGTGCGCAACAGACAGAGGGAGACACAGCCCAGGGGCTCTCGCTTGGCAGACAGCTGCCGCCCGCCCAGCCCATGCCCCACCCACCCATCGCATCCCCACGCACTGTCTCATAGCGGTCTCCAGCAGCACGGGGTGTGTAGGGCAGGAACTGGAATCTGGCCTGCCCTCCTGAGTGGGGGTATAGCCACCGGCAGGGCAGAGATAGGAAAAACGAAACAAAACAACCCCAATGCAGCTATGGGAACCTCACAGGGAGTCTGCTCCCTGTGCCCCAGGGAAGGGGGAAGGGGTGGGAAAGAAGGGAAGGACTCAGGGCTGGGACAGAGAGGGCTGTGGGGGCAGTTTTGGCTAGGGACAGGGTGTCCCAAGAAAGACCCAAGGCCAAGGTCATTCTTGGGGAACTATTACTTCCCTCATGGAAAATTTTCCAGATGCCAGCAAATCTAGGGGAAGACAACAAGGCACAGGGGACAGGCAGCTCCTGTCTCGGCCATGCCATGAGGGAGCTGTGTGATGTGGGGCAAGACGGTCGGCTTCCTAACACTCACTCTGGGCATTTGCTTGGTTGTTCCATTCATCCTCTTAAATGTATTGAGGGCCTACTGTGCTCTGGCACCCCTCCCCCACTCTACAGGCTATAATAATAGAACATATGAGAAAGGCCTTGTTGGAATCATGCTTCAGAAAGGCAAAGGAGATATGTTCCCACAGCCATTCTCCCTTGTCACAGGGCTTCAGCATGCTCACGTCTTGGGATTAGGAACTCTGAAGTCATGCCTGAAAAATCCAAGCATGGTCAGGAGAAGAGCAGCTTCCTCACCCCCAAACCAGCTGCTACCCCCAGCCTTGCCTGCCACAGTGCCACATCACGAGATGGCCATGGGTCCCTGGGGCTGAGCCAGGTGACCTCTGGGCCGGGCCACAGCCAGCAGCAGAAGCGGGCCAGGTAAGGGGGAGGCAAAGGATCTGGGCAGCCTTCGGGGGACCGCTCCTGGGGGTGCAGCAGGGGCACAGATGAGGTGGAGGTTGGGTGTGTCCACTCACAGGATCTCCAGGCTGGTGGTCCCTTTGAGATCTGGGAGCTCCTGGATGTCGGTGGCACCATTCAAGGATCTAGAAATAGACACGACACACATCAGAGGGTTTCGATATCTGGAATCCCCACCATCACTGGTCACCCCTTTTGGAGGACACTCTACCTTTTGGGGAAATGTCATCTTTCCCCCCAGCCTCAAATACCCCAGCTACTCAGGCCCTGTAGGGAAGAAGCTTTGCCCAGCAGGGTCCAAGCCGCCCTTTCCTTAAGTTGGCCCAGCCCTCTAGAGCCCCAACGATGGAGCCCCCAAATGGGCATCTGGGTCCCAGCATGCTAAACACAACAAAGGAACAAATAAAAAATATGGGCAAGGGACGTGGGAATGGCCTCTGGCTAAGAGGCTCCTGGCTGGGAGCTTCTGGAAAAGTTCTTGGCTGCAGGGGTTCGCTTATCAGAGTCTGACATAGGGTTTCCCCTAAATCACCATCCGCTAAAGATTTATCACAACCTCCCACTGGCTCTCCCTCAGACTGCTTTAGACTGATGACTTTCTTCCTCCCCACCACTCCCTGCTGGTGAGGACAGGGGTGCGGACAGGGAGGCAGGGAAGGGTCCAGAAAGGAGCCTCTCAGATCTGAAGTCCAGGGTCCTTGCTCAGGGCGGAGCAGAGCCGGAGGGCCTCAGGATCCGTCTACAAAATGTGCTGCCACCACCTGCCTCTCACGGTTAGAATGACGGTGATACGTGATAATGGACATGACGGGGAAGTATGTGCTTGTCATGTTCCTGGGAATCCCCAGGTGGCGTGTAAGCTGTGGAAGATTTTTGAAGAAGCAGGACTTGGGTGGGAATGAAACAAATGGGAGAAAGGAAATAAGGGAATGCGGTCAGGCCCAAAGTAATAAAGGCAATGTGTCAAAGGGTCGAGGGGTCCAGGCTCCCAGGTCACTGGGGAGCCAGACCCTTATCCCAGTCGTTGGCTCCCTCAGCAAGTGTTTATCCAACGGCTCCTGAGCATGACCCTGAAAAGGCCAGATCAAACTCCTGCGCTCTGGAGGAGGGCCCTCTTTCACTCATTGGGATCTGGGAAGAAGCCACAGGGAGCTGAAGGGAGGCTGTGCAGTGCAGCCAGGTCCGGGGAGGCCTGAGCTGAGCAGAGGCCGCAGCGCCCTGCTGGTGTGAGACAGGCAGGAGGGAGGCAGGAGGTGGCGGGAAGGCCTGGGGGAGATCCAACTTACAGTGTGTGCAGTTTAGGCAGGTACTGGAATGCTGACCTTCCCACAAGCTGGATCGGGTTATCATAGAAGTGTCTGGAAGAAAAAGACCCAAACACCAAATTTAGTTACTCGACCCTCGGAGCCTGGACCCAGGCTGATCTCTGCTTTTTCCTCTTACCCATGAGACGGGGAAAGAGCATACAGGGGAAGGCCCCCCTCCCCAGCCCCTGACCCCTCCCCCAAACACCGTTCAGCACCAAGAGACCAGAGAAGTGAGGACTCACATTGTCTGCAGCAGAGGGTTCCCCATGAAGGCCTTTTCTGGGATGGCCTTGATGTTGTTGTTATGGAACCCCCTGGAAGACAACACCATGAGTCAGTGAGGACTTAGAGAGAGGTGTGGAGAAGGAGAGACAGAATTCCATGAAGCTTCCAGAAAGTTGACTAGAAAGGCCATAAGACCAAAGAGATGTCAGCCTGGAGATTCCAGGTTCACCTCCTGCCTGGGACATGTCTGCTTTATTCCATAACACACCCATCCTTTTCTCTGACATTTGTGAAAGGAGTGAAAAGTGGAGCCTCAGGAAGCAGGGGTTTGGGGGCGCAACTGCGGGCAGGAGGCTGAGTTCACACTCTAGGAGATGTGTCCTCTTCTCAGTCACTGTGGCAGGAAACCCACAGGGTCCCCAAGAGGAAGCTGGGGGTGTGTGAGAAAAACAGAGCTTCTGGGGGTTGCAGAAATGAGAGATGTCCCCCAAGTGGAGGCTGGCTTGGTCTTCAGGCCTGGAGACTAAGGAATCTAGAAGGAGAGTAGAAGCAGGACAGGGAGAGGCAGTGAATATTGGGGGACTGGGTGGCCTCGTGAGGAAGAGAGGAGGGAGGAGCCCACGCAGTGTCCTGGCCCTGGAAGCCAGGAATTATGAGTCTGGTTGGCTGGGGGGAACATTTCAAGACAAAAGTTGACTAAGAAACACCTGATCCAGGCTGAGCAGACTCCTCCCAGCAATCCTCCTTTTCACTGGAGATCTCTAGTGTCTCCTCATGCCTTCCTCGCCTCCCCCTTCTCTCTTCTCCCTCCCCTCCTTATTATGTCCATTTTCATGCTCTCCCCGCAGGTGCCCCCAGACACCCCCAGCCCATGCAGCCCACCTGGGCTGCTCTCCCCATTCTCTCATTCCTTTGTTAATTTGTTAATTTGCTCATTATGTTTTTGGACTCCTCCTTTGTGTCTAATGCTGAGAAAAGTTCTGAGAGATTTAGAAGTTTAGAGGCCTTGTCCTTAAGCAACTTTCTTTCAATAGATGTAGAGATACACACACACACACACACACACACACACACACACACACACTCCTCGGTCTAGTTGCTCCTTATCTGCTACACACACTTGGCATTTAAACCTTCCAGCTTCTCACAGGGTGGGAATGATGGGTGGCATGGGGAGGGTTTCAGGTGGTAGTTTGAGTAAAGATATTAGGCTGCTGTGCTCAGAAATGTCAGGCTGCCTTAATCTGGTCCCACTTTACTAACAATAGATCTCCTACTGTTTGCCAAGAAACCCTCCCCCAGTAAGCCTGGTCTCTCTTCTGGTCATCTCTCTGCCCCCTCAACTTCCGATCTTTACGACTCCGTTCTTCCGTCTGAATGCCTCCTCCCCTCCCCATCATGGCCACCTAAATCCCATCCATCCTGTAAAGCTAATCTCAGATGTATTCGTCCACAGTCTCTTTCCAGGTCACTCTGGATCTCCACTCATTTTAGCTACTACTGTGCCATGAGGGCTGGAATTATATACGGACCCAAAGCTGCTCTGTCCTGGTCCCTGACAGGCCTAAAGGATCCTCGGGGACAGCGCAGGGCCACCTGTGTTGAGTAGCAAGCACAAAACTTGGCACAGTTGGCGCTAAAACAATAAAAAGAAGCGATAGAACCACAGGCAGCTTCTCGTCTCCTCCCTGGAATCAGGTGCTGAGCAGTGACCTGTTAAGCACCCCCAACTCCTCTCCTCATTCATCTCTGGACGCACCCCAACCCAGATGGGGGCAGTGCCCGGCCCAGCCTCCCGGGAGGTGTCATGTGCCATGTGTCTCTCCAGGCTGGAAGGGCCCACGGCCATTTCTGCTGATGATACACCACTTGGAAACGCTCCCTGCCAGACTAAGGAGGTCTATGACTACTTAGACCCACACTGGGGGCCAGGGAGGGCGCACAGCTCCAGTTTTCACAAGGACTACAGGAAAGGAGGGTGTGAGGGCAGCCCAGGGCCAGTGGCTTCAGCCCCAGCCCTTGGGAGAAGAGAGAAGAGGACACCCCCAGAAGCCAGGAGAGGCGCTTACAGTTCCTGCAGTCTGCCCAGCGTCCGGATGGCGACGGGGAACTCCTGCAGCTCATTATAATTTAGGTCTCTGGAATGGAAAGCAGAGCCATCATTAGAAGTGTGGCCTCACAGGGCATGTCAGGGCCCCTCAAAAACACAAACTTGGCTCTGGGATTGGCCGGAGAGATGCGCTTTCCAATTTGTCAGACCAGCTGTCAGTGCCTGGAAACACATTTCTGGAATGTTCGTATTCCGTTCCTATTCCACAAATCCTCAGGCTTGAAGGCGTGCTGGCAGCAGAACTGCTTTCAGGAGACCCATGAGGGATGTGGATACCTGGAACTTACTCCTTCAGGAACAGCCCCACTGGCCGAGGAAACTACTTCAGGCCTCTGGAGACATCAGTGGCTGGGGAAGGGATGGGGGAGAGAATGAGGCCATCTTTACCACCTCGTCACCAGCCCTAGGTATTCTGGAAGGTTCCGTCAGGTGACTACTTTGGCTAGCTGTGGCCCCTGCCATCTATCAGAAAGATCAGCGCTTCTTATCTTTGGGTGGTGGCAGGACTGCTCAGTTTATTTTCTCTTATGCTTTTCTTCATTTCCAGATTTTTTTTTTTAAATGAACATGTTTCACACATACAATCAACAAACAACGGAGGTAATTTTAAAAAGTGAGTAGCAACCAGGGACGCCTGGGTGGCTCAGTCTGTGAAGCATTTGACTTCGGTTCAGGTAATGATTTCAGGGTCCCAGATCGAGTCCCGTGTCAGCAGGCTCCTTGCTCAGCGGGGAGTCTGCTTCTCCCTCTCCCTCTGCCCCTCCTCCCACTCATACTCTCTCTCTCTCTCTCTCTCTCTCTCTCTCTCTCTCCTATCAAATAAATAAATAAAATCTTAAAAGAAAAATAGGAGCAACCCAAGTTGGAAAGGATGCAGGGAAACATGCAATCTAATACATGATTTGCAGGAGTTTAAATGTGCATCATCTTTTAGACATAACTCAACAGTATCTTTTCAGATTAAAAGATTCATACCTAGTCACCCCAAGACCAGTAATTTGTCCTACAGAACAGTCTACCCCTGGGTGTAAAGGTATATGGATGACGATGCTCAGCACGGTGTTGTTTAGGCGTCAGCGGCCAGACTGTTGGCCCACACATGATCACGTCTTTGCTCTTACATGGTCTTGTGAGTTTGTGCCTGTGTGGCAATGACAGGGTAATGGGAGAGAGGAGAATGCACGAGACCAAGGGCCAATCGGATTTTCATTAGAGAAGATTTGGAACTGCCTGTGCCAAAGGAGCTCCAAAGGCAGGAGGCCCTGCCAAAAGAAAGGGATGCTTGCGTTATGGGGAGGACGGTACAAGGTGATTGGGGAGTAGGAAGTAAGAGTCGCAGAAGATGTTCTGGGAGTTCTGTTCTACATTATGTGATGGGATTCTCTCCCTACCACTGTTACGAGAGATTTCAGAAGAGATCATCAACCTTCAATATTTTTTTAAATTCACTTTTTAAAAGATTTTCAATTTCAAGTAATTTCTATACTCAATGTGGGGCTCAAACTCAAAACCCTTAGATCTTGCATGTTCTACCGACTCGGCCAGCCAGGTGCCCCTCAATCTTCAAGATTTTATTTTTATTTCTTATACTTTTTTTAACTTTCAAGATTTTAAAGTTGGCTTTTGTTTCCTCAGTGGCCAATGAGTTAGCCCCCTGTGGAAATGTGCCTGATTGTGCGAACATTGACTCGGTGTCTCCAGATTCCCATGGCTGAAGTCTGTTGCACCCTCTCAGGTACAGTGTCCCTTTCGACCCCCCAGGATGACCCCAGCCCGACTTCTCTCAGTCTTTTCAAGCCATCCCTGCCTTGATCATGTCAGAGGACTATCCAACGCCAGGGCAGGGGACCATGCCGAGGCCCTTTAATCACGCAGTGACTTGGCAGTTCTGTGGGTAAATACTATGTTAACACGGAGATAATGACAGGTTCCCCTACATGACAGGGTCATTACACTTAATAGTCCACAGGTAGAGCCAGGAATCTGGCCCAAGGGCCAGAAGAACAGTGACAACCGTCTGGCAGCCAGTGAGCTGGATAATTGCACCCCCCTCTCCACCTCCCTCATCCCCCACCCAACACACACTAATTACCTGATTACAGTCAGACTCCCATGGTGATCTTGGGTAATTACAGCATAAACCCTCCCACTTTGCTCTGCTCTGCTACGCTCCTTCGTGAATCCTACACCTTTCCCTCCAAAGACTCAAAACCTGATCTGCTCAGAGGGACTATTCCTGGTCTTAGATTTTATGAAGGATTCACCCTCACATCTCAATGTCTCCAAATCAAGGGTCCACCTTTTAACTCTGCTCAGCCCTTTCAAGAATTCTCTACGGTCACACAGGGAGAACTGGCTAAGTAACAGAAGAGCACTTTCTCTTAAAGCCTTCATATTGCAGTGTTACCATAAAATGCAAAGGATTACACTGGCCTGACCTCAGAGCTTTAACTCACCCTTCCATCTGCCTGGAACACTG
Source organism: Spilogale gracilis (assembly GCA_004023965.1). Classification (NCBI taxonomy): domain Eukaryota; kingdom Metazoa; phylum Chordata; class Mammalia; order Carnivora; family Mephitidae; genus Spilogale; species Spilogale gracilis. The sequence continues at coordinate 13,675 of PITA01014248.1, forward strand.
TAGCTATATGCATGGCTTACGCCCTCACTTCATTCAGGTCTCTGCCCAAATAGCACCTCATCAGAGAGGACTCGTCTGACCGCTCTATTGAATAGAACACAGCCCACCCATCACTTGTGCTCCCTTACCCTGTGTGGTGGACCAAAAGTGGTCATACGTCTTCTCCTTTTGCAATACATAAGTGTATGAGACCCACAGCCCGCATGCCTTAAACTTACACAATATTTCAATGCCTCAATAAAGCTGGAGAAGAAAACATGGCCACAAATCCTTTATGGCTTCTCCAATCAGGAAGTGGCCTCTACCTCCCCACTCCTGAGATGAGGCTGGCTTGTGATTGGGCCTGACAGTCTCATTCAACAGAGTGATTCAGAGAGGCCATGGTGTGAGCTGGTCTGAAGGCATGAGAGACCTCAGAGCCTGTGCCTTCCTTTGGAATGCTCCTACCACCATGCAAGGAAGCCCGGGCTCGCCTCCTGTGGAGGAGCCATGTGGGGAGGCCCGGCCAACAGCCGGCACCAAGGCCTCCCTCACAGACTAGTGAATGAGGCTTCTCAGAGCTTCTAGCTGTCGTTGAACCTCTGGCTGACTGCAGCATCAGGAGTGAGCACAGGGGAAGGCCGCAGCAGCAAAGCTCCACAGGTGAGCCAATCCACAGACATCTGAGAAATCATACATGACTGTTTCAGGCCGGGATGTTTTGAGCTGACCTGTCATGCAGCAATAGAAAAGGAGAGACCCTGCTTTCCTTTTTCTCATAGAACATACTGATGCCTGACATATATGTGTCTATTTTCTTCCCACCCTACTAGAATGAAAGTTCCTTGAAAATGGAAACTTTGTTTCATCTTCTGAACACCAAAATACTGGCACAGAACAGTAGCTCAACAAATATTTGTTGAATGAATACATGAGAAGGTCTAGATAAATTGACTGATGAAGGGCATTAATGGACTCTTAAGAGTATCTAGAATACTTGGCAGAACATCCTTAAGATTTTGAGGTTGGGGGCACCTGGGTGACTCAGTCGTTAAGCATCTGCCTTCAGCTCAAGTCATGGTCCCAGGGTCCTGGGATTGATCCCCACACTGGGCTCCTTGCTCAGTAGGAGGCCTGCTTCTCCCTCTCCCACTCCCCTTGCTTGTGTTCCCACTCTCACTGTGTCTCTGTCAAATAAATAAATAAAATCTTAAAAAAAAAGAAAGAAAGAAAAGAAAAAAAAAAGATTTTGAGGTGGATATCAGGAAAGGCACTTAGGGAATCCTGAGGTGGACTGTGAGGCTTGCCCAGAGCCCCAGAGCCCAGGGCACAAGTCCCATGTGCTTTTGCTATCACCGAGCCCTTCTACAGGTCACTGGACTCATGTCCAGGAAGTCAAATTGAGTAGTTCCAGCCTTCCCTGGCAGTTTCTGGACAGGAATTCTGCCAGGAATGGCCTACTAGACAGTGGGAAAAGACACAGAGTAAAAGGCATGTGAGCTAAAAGGCCATTTTTTTTTTTGGTAGAGAAATGCAGAGAATAAAAACTGTGCAAATGTCAAAAGAAATTCTGCAAACTACACACAAGGGGGGTGGCCTGAATTTTCCCATTTGGACATTTACACACATTCAGTGACCTGGGTAACTGGCTAAGCCCTGCTTCATTTGGTGCCGGGTAGATGTAACCTCTGGCTCTAAATATCCAGGGAACGTGTCTTTGCAACTCTCTCTTTCCCTGTGGGATTCAATTCAGTGCAACAGATGTGTGTTGCCTGCTCAACAAACCTGTGCAGGGAATTCTGCTGGGGAAAGTAGAAGGTAGAGGGAGGGGTGAGAGACAGTACAGTCAGAACAAATGCACAAGACAATCAGAGTGGCCTTGGCACGACATGGCGGGTGCTGAACCTTCAGAGATCTCACAGGGCTGGGAAGACCAGGAGGGCTTTGTGGAGACGTGGCATTTGAACCGGGTCTTGACAGCAGGGCAGGACTTCATAAGTAGAGGGAAGGAAAGGACAGGTGGATCAAGTAGACAGAGAAAGGGTTTACAGGAAGTATGTGTTGTGGAGTCTGGAGAACACGTGGCATAATTTGGTTGAGCAAAAGGCAGTACTTGGAGGTGTGGCTGGAGGGGTTCTCCCTGGACTGCTGTCTACTCTCCTAACTGCGGTCCCTGCCTCCAAGCCATCCACAGGATAACCTTGGTTGAGCACTGATTATGCGCTGGGCACTAAGTGCTGTACCTGAATAATCTCGTGATCCTCACAATAGCCCAAGAGGTACATACCACTATTATACCCATTTTACAGTTGAGGAAAGTGAGACCCAGAGATGTTAAATAAGTTGCCCAATTACACTCAGTTATTAAACTGCCATGCCAGAGGCCACTATCCGTCCACCAAAATCCATGCTCTCTTTTCTCTACAGAAATCCATGCTCTCCGTTCTCTACAGCCCCGAAGCCTAATACCATAGCCACCAGCCATGTGTAGCTGTTTAAATGTAAATTAATTACAAGTTAGTACAACTCAAAGCGCAGCTCTCAGTTTCACCAGGGACACTGGCAGTGGTCAAAATGTCATGGGCGAGTGGCTACCATACTGAAAGCACAGATTTGGAACATTTCCATCATCACAGAAAGTTCTGTCGGACAGCGCCATCCTGGAGTGAAGGGAAAAACAGCCAGAAATGTGACTAGTGGGGGCGCCTGGGTGGCTCAGTTGGTTAAGCGACTGCCTTCGGCTCAGGTCATGATCCTAGAGACCCGGGATTGGGCCCTACATCGGGCTCCCTGCTCGGCGGGAAGCCTGCTTCTCCCTCTCTCACACCCCCTGCTTGTGTTCCCTCTCTGACTGTGTTTCTCTCTGTCAAATAAATAAAATCTTTAAAAAAAAAAAAAAAAAAGAAATGTGACTAGTGTATTTTCCAGCCTCCTTTGTGGTAGGTGTCCTCACCCATGGAAGGTGGGCAGAAGTGATCTGTCCTACATTTAGTGCAGGATTTTTACTTAAAAAAATTTTTTTTTAAATTTTAGTTTATTTAGAGGGCCTAGGTGGCTCAGAGGGTTAAGTCTCTGCCTTTGGCTCAGGTCATGCTCCTGGGGTCCTGGGATCGTGTCCCACTTCAGGCTCTGCTCAGGAGGAAGCCTGCTTCCAGCCTCTTTCTCTGCCTGCCTCTCTGCCTATTTGTGATCTCTCTCTCTCTGTCAAATAAAAAAATCAATCTTAAAAAAAAAAAAACCTTTAAAAAATTTAATTTATTTAAATTCAATTAATTAACATAGAGTGTATTACTAGTTTCAGAGGTAGAGGTCAGTGATTGGTCAGTTGTATATAACACCCAGTGCTTATGCCATCGTGCGCCCTCCTTAATGCCCATTACCCAGTTACCCCATCCCCTGACTCCTAGTGCAGGACTTCTAAATAGCCAGCCTGTCTCCTCTGTGGTCTCTCTACCCTTGCACTAGCTAGATGCCAAAAACAGGCCATGGGGATGGCAAGATCCTAAGAAGCCAGGCCCCTGAGTCACCACATGGAGGAGGGCCACTTGCCAAGAAGTAACACCTGCTTTGGACTATTATATGATCCAGAAATAAACTTCCCTGTCTCTGAGCCGTTATACATGTTTCGGCCTATTTGTCACACACTTTAGCCTACCTTAACTAATTCAGTCAGCGTCGCAGCCAGGATTTGAACCGTGGCAGTGTGAGTCCAGAGTCCACACTCTTAGCAGCTACACATCTGCCAGAAAGATCGTTTTAAAGTGCCACACTGGGCGCCTGGGTGGCTCAGTGGGTTAAAGCCTCTGCCTTCGGCTCAGGTCATGATTGCAGGGTCCTGGGATCAAGGACTGCATTGGGCTCTCTGCTTGGCAGGGAGCCTGCTTCCTCCTCTCTCTCTGCCTGCCTCTCTGCCTACTTGTGATCTCTCTCTCTCTCTGTCAAATAAATAAATAAAATCTTAAAAAAAAAAAAAAAAGTGCCACACTGCCTGGGTCGCTCTCCCGCTGAGAAATCTGAAAAGGCCTCCTCCTTACTTACAGAACAAAGTTCAGATTCCTCAGTGGGCTCAGAGGCCACATGTAATCTTCAGCTCCATCTACCATCTCAGCCACACGTGTCTTCCCAGCCTCTTGTGCTTCCTCATGCCCCTCATATGCTCACAGCCTGGGCTGCCCTTCCCCCCAGGCTTAGCTGTCGACATCCTTGCCCCCTTTGAAATCCGGCTCAAATACACCATCCTGTGCCCATCGACCCCATGCCTAGAGTCAGAATGAATCACTCACTCTCTTGGTACTTTTCTGATGTTTTCTCCAGAAACATGCTCACCTGAGAGTGGTAATAATGGTGGTGGTGGTGGTAATAATGATGATAATAATAACAGTAATGACTATGGAACAGTCACGATTCTGGGGCATTTATATAGAGAGATTAATTCATTTCATTTCTGTGCCAACCCTTTCAGGTACATACTACTACCATCTTCATTTTGCATGTGAGAAACTGAGGCACAGAGAGAGGCAATCTGAGCGCAGAATGGAAGAGCTGGGACTGAAGCCCAGGCAGTTTGAATCCAGGATGGGATTATCTGTGTATGCAGTGTCTTCCCCATAAGACAGGAAGCTTGCACTGTCAGGAAGTACGTGGGTGCCCTTTTGGATCTCCTGAAGCCCAGGCACAGAGCCGCATATGTGAAGAGTCATTGTCAAGGATGACCATCTGAGCTATTGTCAAGGCCTGAGATGGAGACTGCTTTGGCCTTTGTGGCTGGCTGCATTCGGGCAGTGTTTCAGCCCCTTGGGATTAGAAGCTATCATGCAGCCTCTTGGCGATCGCAGGGAAGACCTTTCCTGGCACGAGCTCATTTGGTCTGACTCCTCCATTACAGGGTGATGTAGGATGCCCTAAACTTCAGCTGGACAACTCATCCAAGGCTTTATAGTCTATTATCTTTAGTAGCCTGGGATCAGCCAGAAGCCCAGGAAGAGTTCATTGTTCCGTACGCTGCTCCCAGAAGCTGGGAGCCAGCCGGGAAGGGCTGAGATTAAAGAAAAACCATTGTCAGCTCCAGCGAGAATGCAGTCCAGAGGCTGCAGCTAATAGTCCCCTTTATCTGCTCAACCACTTCCAGGCAAATCTAATAAAAACTGATGGTAGGCCCATGCACTCTGTAAAAGTAGCTAAAGAGGTGACCCAAGCCCCAAGCTGTTCAAGGATCCACATCCCCAATTTTCTCCTTCCCATTTGGCTGTGCCGAAATGGCCATCTCCTGAGCTCTCTGGGGAGCCTCGGCATGGACTCAGAGCAGAGATAGCAGGATTTAATAGTCATCTTGTCTAGAGCCTTCTTTTTATTGATAACGAAATACAGGCTCAGAGAGAGGAAGGAAATCACTGCAAGTGCCACAGCCTGGATTTGAAGTTAGGCCTGTTGGCTCTTGGTCTAGTATCTTTTCTACAGACCCCCCAGAGGTGCATCCCAGCTAGGCTCTGAGGAGTAGGGCTGAGACAAAAGTTTTAGGGAGAGTGGGAAGGAGGATACATGGAGGGGGGGGGACCAGGCTTCCTCCCAGGGGAAGAAACTCCTCTGGCAGTCTCTTTGGGTGCTAACAAGCATGTCGAAGCCAGTTGGTTACAAGGCTAGGTGTCGATTTGTGTGTTACGGGTTTTAGAGTAGAAGGTGCTTCGTCCTCTGTGTACCAACAGGATGACCTTGAACCAGTCACTTAACTTTGCTCAGTCAGTTCCTCTCCTATACATTAGGGATGCCCATTACATGAGGCTGCTCTGTTCACCGGGTCCAGAGCCTGCACAAAGTAGATACACAAATAATTCCAATACAGGATGCCTGGGTGGCTCAGTCAGTTAAGTGCCTGCCTTGAGCTCAGGTCATGATCCCAGGCTTCTGGGGTGGAGTCCCGTATCTGGCTCCCTGCTCAGCGGGGGGCCTGCTTCTCCCTCTGTCTGCCACTCCCCCTGCTTGTGCACTCCCTCTGACAAATAAATAAATAAAAGAAAAAAAGTAATGCCAATTCTTTCCCCCTCTTCCTTTTACTAGACACGAAATTCAGAACAGACTTGTATTCATCAGACACCGCAGCAGCAGACGCACAAGTTGGTCTAGCTACTCTTCACGGCAATAAAGGGCGATTACTGTAATTAATTGGTCTTCCACTTCCACTTTTATTCTCAAGGCTAATATTTGTGTTTATTATCAGATCACAGATAAGGGCACATGGAGGAATGTGGGTGAGCAAACACAGACGTTCCTGATTGTAAACTCTGAGCCATTTTTATCTCCCAAAGGCCCGTAACAAAGGCGGGCAACAAATCCATGACTTAATTGCTCTTCCCGTCTTGCACACTGAGCCTTTATCTCGATCTGACTCCACACGCTTCAGGGCAGATGACCTGGCTTTATGACTAACAGCATTGTTTTACCTTCTCAACAACCTACATAAAAGGCCACCCATTAATAAATGCAGCAATTAGTAAAATTGTCCTCAGTTTCTATTGAGAGACACAGACACACCTTCCTCCTAACCTCCCTCCACCCACATTCTCTTCCCTGCCATAAAGAAAATTAAGAAAATGCCCAAAGCAATAGCAGCCCCAATGAAGTTACTGACCCCTGACCCTGCCATCACTTGCTGCCTTCATGAAGCACCTGGGATCAGAGAAGCCCAGCCCTGGAAAGGAGGCGTGGAACAGTCCAATCGGCTCCCATGAACGCGGGACTCCTCTCTGAGATTCCAGGGAGATGGGGATTCGGTTTCTGCCTGGACTGTGCAAATAGCAAGGCTCACTGATGAGGCTGGGCGTCCAGGGCCCCGCAGCGGGGCTGCTCTGAAGATTAAGTAACCCTGCCTCACCCTAAGCTAGAGGACCACCTTCCCTTCGTCCTTTGGCCTGGGTCCTGTCAGCTGGAAGACCATAAGCCATGCGTAACTGTCTTCCAAAGATGATCACTATATTCCTTTGCCCACATTCCTTGAAGGTGTAGACAAGGCATGTGGATATCTCATATTCTCATCACCCTCCCCAGAAAAGCCCTAGCCACACTAAGGAATGGGGTACAGCAAAACCCCACCCTCTAGATGTGGGCAGACCCTGAGGCAGCACTTCACTTACCTGGATGCGATGGGCCTGTTAATGCAGGGGACCGATGGCTTTGGGACTGCCCTGTTCCTAGCAGGATGCAGCCTGAGGATTTGTGCTTCAACTCACTGGTCTAATGTCAGGGTTCTGGGCTTCAACCACAGGCTTATGGGGAGGGGACATTTCCCTGAGGCAAGGATAAGGGACCATCCCAGTGGGGTCAGCCCATGTTCAGGGCTTCAGTTTCTCCATCTGTTTTTCTAGGAGGGGTCTGGACTGGAGATCTATACCACACTAAGTATGGATGACCGGAGCTGGGCTGAACCTTACAGACTGGAACATCCACTGCCCTTTCTTCGGTGAAGAAACTTAAAGCTCAGAGAGGAACAGGGACTTGCAGGGGACATAAGCCCATTCATATGTTCAACAAATGTTTATTGAGTACATTCCCTGTGCCAGGTACCCTGCCAGGTGCTACAAAAATTCATGAAGTGTGTGCCTGGGTGGCTCAGCTGGCTCTGCCTTGGGCTCAGGTCATGATCCCAGGGTCCTGGGATTGAGCTCTGCATTGGGCTCTCTCCTTAACAGGAAGCCTGTTTCTCCCTCTCCCTTTGCCTGCCACTCCCCCTGTGTGCTCTCTCTCCCTCTCTCTGTCAAATAAATAAACAAACAAACAAACAAATAAATCTACCTCATGGAGAGGTAGGAGACAGACAACCTAGATAGATAGATGATAGATAGATAGATAGATAGATAGATAGATAAAATTTATATCAGATTGGTGAGTGCCATAGAGCAGATTAAGTAGGAAAAGGAGATGGAGAGTAATAGAAGTGTTGCAAAATAGTGATCATGGAGGACCTTCCTAAAAAGGTGACGTGTGGGAAAAGCTTGAAAGATGTGGATAATTGTAAGAAGAACATTCAAGAGAAAGGGAAGAGTCAATGCAAAAGTTTTGAGGCAGGAGCATGTCCATCTGGTATACCCAAGGAAGTCACTGTGTCTGGAGTACATTGAGGAAGGGGTGAGACCAGAGAGGTGGCAGGGAGTCACATCGACCTGAGACCTTGTGGAACCTGTAGGCTTCTTTCCAGAGTATGATGAGGAGACATGGGAGGAGTTTGAATAGAAGAATAATATGATCTAATTTATATTTTACAAGAATCCCTCTGGCTGTTGTATTGAAAATAGATTGTAGAATGACAAGGATGGCCGAGTGACCTGGTGAGAGAAGGCTGTTTTCTTGGGCTGACACAGTAGTAGTCGAGGGGTGAGTAATCAGATTCTGGGGAGCTAGGGAGAAGAGGTCAGAATGCTGGCAATTGTACATGAATAATAAGTTAAAAAGTCAGGACTCCTGATCTAGAATGCTTTAGTGTCTGTGATAGCAGGGGCTGCAATTTTCTTGTTCATAAATGTTTCCCTAGTGCTCATAGTGATGGCCTGGCACATACTAGCAGCTCACTAAATATTTATGGAATGAGAAAAACCAAAGAAACAGAAAAGAGAGTGGTAATTATTGTTTCTTTTTATAAGATTTATTTATTTATTTGAGAGAAATAGATCAGGAGAAGGGGCACAGGGAGAGAATCCCCAGCAGATTCCCCACTAAGTGTAGAGCCCAACATGAGGCTCCATCCATCTCATGACCCGGAGATCATGACCTGAGCCAAAATCAAGAGTCTGATGCTTAACTGACTGAGCATCCCACGCTCCCCTGATAATTATTGATTCTTATCAGCTCCTCCTTCCCACAGGTATTAAGGGCCAGACTTGAACTTCACTTCCTCTGCATGGTGTCTACCAGAGAACCTGCTGCTAAGTGGTTCTGACAGGGTGCCCCTAGTGCTCAACTCCCCATCTGTTCCCTTAAACTCCTGTCCCCCCACCACTGCAGACCTGGCCAGAGTGCCTGTGGGAGTAGCAGAAGTTGAGAGTAGAAGCTTGGGCCTCATTGCCAGAGACAAGAATGGTGACCTTGGCCATCCCAAGCTCCGGGGCTGTGGGAAAGGGAATGTTGTGTCGGGAAGAACTATTAATAATGTGTCATGGTATTAGAACACAAGACAAACTCCCTGGGCAGCTCGATTTTCTGCCTGTGAGAAGTCATTAGTGGTTCTGCGGGGGAAGCCAGAAAAAAAAAATTTTATATGGAACAATAAATTCCTCTATAAGCCACAAAACCCCACAAATTTGCAGCTAATAAACCCACAAATGTAAGATGATTAAGAACTGGCGAGGAAAGAGGTCCTCAGTTCTTACAGGGTTAGCCTGGAGAAGCAGTGTGGTCTGATGGGCTGAAGCTGCGCCAAGGGCAGAGAAACTCGGGTTCAAGTCCTGACTCTTAATGAACTGGATGACCTTGAGGGAGTCAACCACTCTCTGCCTCAGTTTCCTCACCTGTAACACAAAGGATGCATAATTCCTGCCTTGTTTTCCTCAATAAGTGGTTGTGGGTGGTTGGTGTGGGGATAAGTGAGCTCTGAGGTGCAACAGTCTTTACAAAACTATTTTTGATTCTCTTAACTGCAGGGAATTATCAGTGGGATGACTAGCACTTGCCTTAAGATTAGAAAGAAAATTGACAAGATTCATCTGAACCTCTGGCCCCACCCACGTACTTGCCCAGGAGGGCCTGGCCTTGGGCTGCAGTAGGTTGAACTGTAGCTTCCTTCAAAAATATATCACGGTCCTAACCCCTGAAACCTGGGACTATGACCTTATTTGGAAAGGGGGACTTTGTTGATGTAATTAAGGCTCTTGAGGTAGATCATCCTGGATGAACAGGATGGCCCAAATCAGTGACAAGTATCTTTACAGAAGGAGATAGGGAGAAGGTCATGTGAGGACAAGGCCGAGTCCGGAGAGACGGACGCATTATAAGCCCAGGAGTGCCAAGAGTCGCCAGCAGTCACCAAAGGTGAGATCGAGGCCTGGAACAGATTGTGCCCCAAACCTCCAGAAAAACCAACACTGCCAGCACCTTGAATTTGCACTTCTGGCCTCTTCCAGAACTGTGGAAGAATACATCCCTGGGTTTTGTTTCTCAGCCATAAAATTTGGGATGGTTTGTTATGGTAGCCACAGGAGACTGTATAGTAGCCATGTCCTGACTCCTGGAAACTTCTATCCACCTTACAGAGGGGATGAGTCGCCCCAGAGACTGCAACGAAAGGACACCTCTGGGCAATACCGTCCCTGCCACCTTAAGACACGATGTC
>PITA01014248.1:24068-54389 GCA_004023965.1 Spilogale gracilis
GCGGTGCATGAGGGGCAAACTGGAGGACAGTGGCAAAAGGAAAGCAAATGGGAACTAGGGTAATCTAGGGAGGGAAACGAAACAACAGAGATTTTGAACACAGAAACAAACTGAGGGACTTGGAGGGAGGGGGGTGGAGGGATGGGAGAGCCTGGTGGTGGGTACTGGGGACACCTAAAGCGTGGAGCACTGGGTGTGGCGAATGGGGAATGAATCTTGAAACACTGGAAAAAAAAAATTTAGTAACAATAAAAAAAAAAAAGACACGATGTCAAATGGAGGAGGAGGAGAAAGAAGAAGAGGAGAAAGAGAGGGAGGGAGGGAGGAAGGAAAGAAAGAAAAGTTATTTCATTAGTTAACAAAAGTTATTAATTAGTTAAATGGGAGGACAAGAAAGAGGAAAGCCAACATAAATTCAACACTCAGAGAGTTCCAGGCACTGTAAATACTGCTTATGAATGGTTAACTATCATCCTCATTTTCTCTGATGGAAACTGAGATTCTTGAGAGGTCAGGTGACTTGCACATGTCACAAGCTGGTGGCAGAGCTAGATCTGAAAAGCAGGTGTGCTAAGGTGCAGTCCTTGTTCAACTCTAGGACATCCTTAAGCCCTGGAAGAGCCAGGACAAAGGCTGATCATCAGGCCCAGACTGAGAGGTGGCCAGATCTTCTCAGGGCAAGTTAGAGCAAATTCTGTTGGTGTGGATGAATTTCAATGACATGGAGGCAGGGGAACACTTCACAGCCACAGCTGCCGTTGAAGTAAAAATATTCTGCGGAAGCAGATCACTGGGACCTCTGGCACCAGAGAAGGTTCACATGGAATGCATGGTCTTATATTATAAGGCAGAATTCTGAAGTTCCTGCTTTGCCCTTCTCTCCTCCCAGACATCAGTTAAATGCTGGTGCTGATTTGTAAAGGGAGCTAGAGCCAAGAGGTTTCTGTTCCTACTATGACCCCAAGTTCCCCTCCAAAAGGGGAAAGGCCTAGCCAGCACAGGAGCTCCGGTATGGTCTGATGTGTTCAATGAGGTTCTAACCTCACTGATAGCCCAGGTATCACTGCTCAGGAACAAGGGCAAAGAGGCACTGTTGTCCCCAGATCCACCCTAGGCCCTGCCCCTCTGAGTTCTACCTAAGATACAGACATCAGATTCCCAGACCTAGGGAGTGGGGGCAGGCCCTGTGAGCTATAACTGCATTTGCTAGGCTGTATATGTGTGTACGTGTGTGTGTGTATGTGTGTATGTGTATGTATGTGTGTATATATGTGTGTTTGTGTGTATGTGTGCATGTGTATGTGTGTTTGTGTGTATGTATGTGTAAGTGTTTGTGTGTATGTGTGTATATGTGTGTATGTATGTGTCTTTGTGTGTCTGTATGTGTGTATATGTATGTGTGTATATATGTGTGTGTTTGTGTGTATGTGTGTATGTATGTGTGTTTGTGTGTCTGTATGTGTGTATATGTATGTGTGTATATATATGTGTGTGTATATGTGTGTATGTGTGTGTGTGCGTGTATGTGTGTATGTATGTGTATATATGTGTTTGTGTGTCTGTATGCGTGTGTATGTGTGTGCGGGTGTATGTGTGTGTATTTGGCGCAGGTTTTAGTGGAAGGTACAGCCAGGGATTCAAGGATCATGACCTGACAGGCCCTGACTAGCGTCCGCCAAGCACAGATTCCCAGGCCCTGACCTAATGGCGCAAGGGCCTAGTTTCAGGTCCCTGGGACCTCCTGGGAGAATCTTCCCAGAATCGTTCCTGGTCATGCTTTCTCTTATTTCTCAACCTGGGAAGTCCTGTAATTAATCTGACCTCACAGGAGCTAGGGTTACTTACAGCAATGTATTAGGAGGCAAGAGGTTTGGATTCTAGTGGTTTACCATCACTTACAAACTACAGAGATTTGGGATGAGTTGCCCAGATCTCTGTGTTTGGTCTGATCTGGAAAGTGGAAAAAAAGGTATTTCAAAGGTTCAGGGCTGGCTCATCTCTGATTCTGAAATTCCCAACAAGGGTGATATATCCTCATTGTGGGAGCAGAAAGGAGCTATGGAGGCAGGACAGAGTTTGTCCTGTTTCCCTCCAGCTGGGGTTTCCAGGCAGGGTCTGGAATGATGATAAAGGCATCAGGAAAAACAGGAGCAAGGTTCCAGAGCCTCTTCCTGTGCAACACGGCTTGTGCCTGGGGCCTGTGGAGTCCACATGCTTTGCTTTGCTCACCCAGACCCTGGGTGCTGCCCAAAGCACTTGGATTAGCTTGGCTCTTTCAGAGTAAAAGAGAACATGGTACTTGCTCATCTCATTCACTCCTCAGGCTCTGAGGTAGCCCACTGTGCAGACAGGGGAAGCGAGGCTCACAGGGGTGAGGCTACCTGCTCTGGTTCACCCAGCTTGCAGAAGTGGAACCAGGGGTGGGACCCAGGCGGCCTGGCCTCCAGAGCAGAGGGCATAAGCAAGACTGTGTTGCCATGGGTGTGTTCATCCCAGGTATCTGTGTGTTGTGTGGGGGTCCCAGGTGGGAGTGCGCACTGGGCGGTGAAGAGCGTGGAGGGCCTGAGCCGCACGGGCGTGTGGCGTGTGCACTGTGCATCTGCATTGGCCACTGCGTGTGGCAGGGGACGGCTGCGTGACCACGCATGCGCTGGCCGGTACCTGGCCCCTCCTCCCCAGGTGGAGAAGCCTGCAGACAGAGCCAAACCACAGCTTGGGCTAGGGGGGTTTGATCTTCCCCCTGCTGCGGAGATGAGAGGTCTAAATGGCAGAGATTTATGGGGCCCGAGGGACAAATACCCTTCCAGTGAAGACGCTCACATGAAAAGCTCCAAAGGAATAACCAAGGCTGCAAAGTGGGCCAATTATGCAACAATTAAAAGGTTTCACTATCTTTCTTTCTCATTTTATTCTTCCAGCCACTCCCTCCCCATTTCCACATCTGGCTGCCCCTGCAGGCCCCCCCAGCAAATGCTGGGGGGTGGGGCAGGGAGGGGAAGGATAGAGGATAAAGAACACACTTTTCCCCTTTTTAATTGGAGATCAAAAGTTGGAAGAAGAGCTTATCCCTCAAGGGCAGGGAGGTAAGGGGTGTTGTTGACATTGAGGCCCTCAGAGGAGAGGAGGGGATAAGAATGGAGTGAAGGGCAGGTTCCCAACACGGATTCCCAGGCTCTGTATGAACCGTACACACATCATCTCATTTCATCCACACATTGGCCCCATAAGATCAGTGTGATTAGTGGCATTATACTGCAGATTAGGAAACTAAGACTCATGAAGGCAAAGGCCTTGATCACGGTCCCACAGCTGGTAGAAGAGGCATCACCGCAGGCCATCTGATGCTAATGGCCACAGCCTTTGCTGGAAGGCTTTCTCCTGTCTCTTAGACTTGTCTTTCCTATCTGGACAGTGGGTGCAGGCCTGGGCTCTGTGAGCCAAGCATCTCATAGATGAAAGGCACAGTGGGCACTTAGCGGCAGGATTGCTCTGTAATTAAGCCAGTACCAGCTGAGCCAAATGCCCTGTGCAGCAATCCAGTGGCTAATTGAGAAAGAATTAGGCAGTGTGCCCCAAAAGTGAAGAAATAGCTGCTAGGTGGCTTTTTAGAGGTGCCAACCCACACCCAGTATACGTGCCCTCTCCCCGCTGGATTTCCCAGCAGAACTAACAGCCCTCACACTCCAGGGCAGATAACACTGGGTTCCTTCCTGCTCTGCGGATGCCCAAACACTGCCCCCCCCAACTCCTGTATCTCCTGAGGCAGGGTGGTGGCGGGGGCATGGACCTTAAGAAGACAATGGCCAGCCCTTACCCCCAAACACCCAGCACGGAGTAGACTTGCATAATTCACAGTAAACTCAGATGATTGAGGAGCGCAGGGCACTAAGCTAAGAGCTTTCCTGGACATTTGCTCAGTTAACATATCCCAGATCTGCTCTGTCCCTAAGTGAGGGGGTAACTCTGAGAGCACCATGCCGCTTCCCTGGTCCTCAGTTTGCTAGTGTGTTGATGGAGCAGGCGAGGGGTCCAGCTTTAACTGGCCAGCTGTCTATGAAGGCTAGAGAAGCACGGAGCCCAAGTCACACACAGTGCTGGGGAGAGCTTCCAACTTTGCTGACTCCAGGCTGGGGCACATCCTCCCACACCCCACACACCCCACTCCCGGGCACTTGCTCAGCGGCAGGGTGAGGGCGCGGGAGAGCTAGACCCAGCTCTGCCATTTCTCTTGCTTCAGGCCGAGCCTAAGAGAGCAACCGGGCTCCTGTGTCTCCCGGCCACCGGAAGGAGGAACAAAGCGTTGGTCTCGGCCTCCCTATTCCCTTCCCCTCTACAACCACAAACACAGCCCAGGCCTCCTGGGCTAGACTTCCCAAATGGTTTTTCCCAAACCATTGCCACCTCAGGTCATAGCTTGTCTCCCAGCATTTTCTGCTGGGCTGCTTTGGATTCTTGAAAATCCCTCACCTTGGGAGCTCAGGTGTGTGTCTGCGGGTCGTGTGGGGAGGGAGGAGATGGGGGAGGGGAGGCCAAAGGCACCGTGACTGTGACCCTGACACCATAAGCCCTACCCCAACCTTAGCGGCTCACTCTCAGGGACCAGGGGAGAGGGGGAGTGGGGGCTCCTGCTTTCCCCGGCGCTGGTGGCCTGCACCAGGTGGCTGTGGCAGCCAGCTCCCTGTGGGAACTGCGGGACCCCAGCTGGCATGGCCAGCATACTTAGAGAGCCCAGCCAGTTGTTTGCTCAAATGGGGCCCACTCAGCCCACTCTGTGGGGGCTGGCGGGACTCCAGAGGAAATGATGGGAGGGTTTGGGTGCATTCTGACCTTAACTGAATTCCAGGATGATGATGTGTGAATAATACGGCTTTTTGAGAGTCAACAACTTGGGTGCTTTTTATAGTCAGGCCAGAGTGCTAAATGGGCCATCTCCCATTAATCATTTGGCTGGTTAGGTCAACTGGCAAGCCATACCAGCATGACTCCATGGTAGTACCCTCCCCCCTGTCAGCAGCCACCCTGAAACAGATGTCAAACCTGCCATCGAGTCAGCCCCACCCCAAGCCTTCTACTCCCCAGGTTCAAGATCCTCATTCTTCTGGCTCTCCTATCTAAAATGTTCATTATTTCAGTGGTCTCTGCTGGCAGGGATCCTAGATTCCCCCTCTCTGGGCCACCCTGAACTCCCAGAGGCCACATTCCACCCACCTGAAGGAGGAAGGAATGCATTCAGAGGGACATCCTAGAAAGAAGGCCAGGGAGGGCCACGTGGGTAAACCGGCCTGGAGCCAGAGCCCAGCACCCGAGTCCCGCCAGTTTCTGCTGCTGCCAGCCTCCCCTCCTGCCTCTAGGAGTCCAGGACTTCCTCACCAGGACAGCGCCCCACCACAACCCCAGCACTCACAGTGTCTCCAGATTGTGCAGCCCCTCGAAGCTGTGGGTCCCCAGATGCTGGATGCGGTTGTTATGAAGATGCCTGTGTGGGAAGGAAAGGCACGTCAGAATGGGCGCCCACAACATTGGGCCTGGGGCAGGGGGTAGAAAGCAGACGGTGGCTTAAGTCGGAAGGTAGAGGCAGAAACATAAACAGACTGACCCCACTAGTCCAGCCCTTTGCGAAATGATTGGCTAAGACTGACTTTTGAAGTTACAGTCTCCAAGGCTGAATCAACCATGGGCTACACAGCTTTAACTTTCTATTGAAGGAAAATGCAAGAGGAGTGCCCAAGTCCAAGGCTAAGGCAAGCTCCCACTAAGCTCTTGGAGAGAGGCCTGATGTCGGGGGGCCCCAGTCTGAGGCTTCTTCTATAGTCCTCCCCGGGACCCAGCCCGCCTGACTCAGTGGCCAGACGTGCTTATGGGAGCCAACAGCAAACCGCTGTAGACAACATATAATTAAAGGCTAAGCTTTCTGTTATAGCTGGAGAGAGCTGTAGACAGGCTAAGAGGTGGGAGACTGGTGAGACGGGAGGAGTCAGGGAAGGCTTTACAGAGGTGGTGATCCAGAGCAAAACTTGAAGGACAGGTGATCAGGACAAGCAGAGGAAGGGCATTCCAGGCAGAGGTAACAGGGAGATAAGGGGGGTGGGGGGTGCGAATGAGCATTTGCATCTGTGCTGGATGGTGAAGGGCCTGGCCAGAGCACATGTAGGTTGGGGAGAGGTAGGCGATCAGTTTGGAAGAGATTTCCAAGGTAAACAGCTAACTGAAAACAAATGACAGAATGTTCTTCTCCCAATTCCGAATGAAATAAACAAAAATAGCAAAAACAGGACTTCTGCCTCCAGCCCAAATATTACAAGTAGCAACAAAGCAAGGACAGAGACATAAGCTAGTGTAAATAAACTGCACAAACTAGTGACCAAGGAAAAACTCTGGAACTCCTAACCAGTCCTGCTTTCTCCAGGAACTGAGCTGGCAAGAAAACAAAATCCTGAGAATTTCCCCTAAAATCCCAAATCTAAAGAGAAGCAACACTGTGGATAATGTTTATTTCCCCTCCCCATGTCTGGCTTCCAGAAGAAACAGGTGAAACTGGGGAGCAAAATAAAGGCTCCACGCTACTCACTGACTCGAGGGAATGACTTGGAACCCAAGGGAAGTCCTAGGTCGAGGAAGGGAACTCACAAACTGAACGCAGCAAAATAAAGGCTCCAAGCTACTCACTGACTCGAGGAAATGACTTGGAACCCAAGGGAAGTCCTAGGTCGAGGAAGGGAACTCACAAACTGAACGCACTCTGAATCTGCAGATAGAGCAGAGCCCGGGCCGTCTGACAGAGACTGGGCTCCCCCTCAGAGCGCATGGTTTCTACCTTCACCCCGCCACCAGGGCACCAAAAAGCAGACAGAACCTCATTTACCCACAATACTAGCCCACAGCCTACAGCTGGGAGGGGAGAATCCAGGGGACCCCAAGATGACACAGCTAAAACAAGTAGAGAGCTCTCCACGCATAAGCCAGAACAAAGAAATCACATGGCAATTGATGGATGCACCAAGGAGACCGTGGATGGGGAGAAGAGAGGGTGCAAAGGCAGGTAAAGTTTCAAACCAGGAAAAAAAAAATATGATGACTTGATGAGGAATAGGAGGAAATTTACCACAATGGCCTCCTGCTATAAAATGAGCTCAAAAAACAGCATTTTCTGATGAAGTTTTTAAAATGAAAGAGAAAATGACATCGTAGGCAACAAAAACAGACTGAGAACCAAAACTCATTATTAAAAAACTAGTCAATAAATTTGAGCCAAGGAACAGGGTCAACACTGCCGAAAACTGAACTGGTGTCAGAGAAAGCTTGAGATAATCATGGTGAATGCGGCTGAATGAGACAGAAAGGTTAGAACTGAAATGCATAGATGGAGGAGACATAAGGGTGATTCAACACCAGGGTCGTTGACGTGTCTGAGGGAGAGAACCCAAACATGAGATGGAAGATGCATTCAAACACAGAACACGGAAGAAAATTCTCTGAAGTGGAGAAAGCATAGAATCAGCGGCTCATGGGCATACGTTGTTCCAGAAAAATCGGATGCGGAATATTTTACACCGTGACATATTCTAGTTAAGCTAGTAAAGTTCAAGAATTAGGAAACCTCTTCAGGCAGAAAAAGGAAATCTCTTATAAGAAGAAGAAATCATGCAGGCCTCCAAGATGGTTTTTGAATACTAAGGCGAAAGGAAGACCCCATCCAGCATAGATGGACAGAAATGGGGGTCTTGAGAGCTGTGGGTCCTGTATGTCTTCTCCATTCTTGTTCACCTCCCAGGTTCCAAAGGGAGATAGGCTCCTCCCTTAGGCAGCTTCGGATTTGAGAGGGAAAACGCAGCCTTCTGGGAATAAACTCTGTCCTCTTAACAAGGGCTTTTGATTTTCCTTACTGCCTCCATGCTTTTATCCCGACTGTCAGCAAACTTTGATCATTTCTTCCTGTTGGACTCTCGTTTCAATTTTCCATTTTCCAGCCCCTTCCACACACCCACCCCCAGCATCTCTGGTCTACACAATGGCAGCTTCCTAAATATCCAGCTCCAGGGTTCCAGCTCCCACTTTGAAACCACTCCCTCAGCCGGGGCATCCTGCGCACTTCTAGCAGCCCAGTCTAGGGCAAGGTGTTGGGGTTTCTAGTCTAGATGAAGAGACAAGATTCAGCACCAGAGCAGTGAGGTGAAGGAGTTCCACACATTCACAGCAGCCTGGTAAGAGGACCAGTTGGGGATGGATTGAAGAAAAGCCCCTTCTCCCCCACCTCAATAGTCTACTTACGTCACCAGCTAGACTCCCGTGCAGCAGCTGGGTTTAACCAAACCTTCCTACCTCCGATCACACTCAGTCTTCCTTATCTGCCTCCTGAGTCTTTCTATACCTCATCCCATAGTCCCTGGACAGCTTTCCCCAGCCTCCTCTCCCCTCCCAGGTCCTGGTGAGTTGGAGGCAGGACAAAGGACTCATGTTTCTGGCCCTGCTCCAGGCAAAAGGACCAGTTCCCCTTGAGCTTTGCTCCTGCCCTGACAGGTTTTCTTCTCTTGCCCCTCCTTTTGCCCAGTGGGGTCCCAACCCATGCCACTCCCCCACCCCAGATTTGCAGCACACCTAACATTCCAATTTCCTGGTTCTCAACCAGATTTTGGAGTCATTCTTGATTCCCCTTTGGAGTCATCCCTTGATTCCTAGGTCATCAGATTTATCCTTCCTTTAAAACATCCCGCAGTCATGTCTTCCCTTCCATTCCTTCTGCCACCCCCTTATACTAGACTTCAGCTGATAGACGAGAGGCTCTCACTGTCCCCCTCTTCCCAACCATCCTCCAAACTGGCCTTCCTGAAATACCTCCCTGCTCATCTTTACTGGAAAACCTTCATGCTTCCCTTCCCCCCACGACAGACAAAAGCCAAAGTCCCTGCTCTGACATTGGGAGCCCCCCCCCCACCTCTCCAGCCACACTCTGCAAGAGGATCCTCTGCTCCCACCAGACTGGCCTATTTGCTGCCACCAAACAGCCGGACTTCTAGGACACCTCTTGGAACACTGTCATAGTCTTCACCTGTCTGGTTCTTCATCATCTTCCCAGGCCCAGGACCCACCCCAACTTCCCCACAAAGCCTTCGCCATCAGCCCAGATTTCTGACGCTGCATGGGTCTGTATCTGTCATCAGCTATCTTGGCATAAGGTACAGTCCCTCACCAACTGTCTTTTCCATTATCTAGTCCACGCTTTCAATTAGACTGTCAGCCCCTGGAGGGCAGCGGCCATTCGCATAC
This sequence comes from Spilogale gracilis, assembly GCA_004023965.1. NCBI lineage: Eukaryota > Metazoa > Chordata > Mammalia > Carnivora > Mephitidae > Spilogale > Spilogale gracilis. Next base: position 33,333 of record PITA01014248.1, read on the forward strand.
TTCTCTGACTCTTCAGTGTACCGTAGAGGGTTCTGGAAATGCCTGCTGCTGCTCATTTTTCTGGGACCCCTTGTGTGGCCCCCATTTTCCCAGCCTTGTCTCTCCTGTAGATCTGACTGCATTCCCTCAGGGTGTCACCGGGCTGTCACCAAAACAAGAATCAGTCACCTTGTTCTGTTCACCCTCTATAAATACCCCACTGACTTCCAGAAGGAGGGATGAATAGCCATCCTGATAGAAGGACGTGATCCATAAGGATGCTCCTCTTGGTTTTCCAGGCTCCCAGGACAGAGAATTAGACAAACAAATTGGTGCCTCAGTTTTCGGCTTTTAGATGGACCTACGCATTATCTATTCTCTCATTGGAAAAATCACACCAGATTTCCAAGAGCAGGGGAGGCAAGGCTGCCATTTAGCAGAGTCACTAACACATATGTTCCCACAGCAATTAGCATGTAACCCAAAGCAATTACACATGACCTCCAAGCCCTTAGTAATTACCCTATGAACTTACCAATCACTCATAGCAATTAGCTGGGAACTAATTTGCACTCTAAAGTTCCCACCAGGGAGGCAGAGGTAACCCCGGTCCCCAATTCCTGCCAGGGATACTATCTCCCAGGTAATTACCCTTACCTTTGCTGTCTAATTACAAGTGATGGCTTTTCTCTGCTTCTCCAAGTCTGGGAAATGAGATGAATTTATCCAATCCCTGTGCTAAAGCATAAGACTACATCCCCAATTGTTGAAGTGGTAGAAATCGCTGAAGAGATTGTTGACTTATATTCCAATCAGCTTGGTACAGTTATTTTATTTGCACGGTGAGAAACTAGTAGCTTAATTCCCGTTTTCTGAGCATGGAGTTCTGGCTTCTCAAAGCACTTTTATAGCTCTATTGTCATTTGGCCTCATGATAATCCCCATGGGATCAACCAGGGGTGATCACCCTCTTTTTAAAAGGGAGAGACTGAGGCCAGAAGGTCCAGTACCACGTAGAGAAGAGCAAAACTATGCAGGCTTCCAACCCAACTCTGGAGTAAACACGCAGCCCCAGCAGGACCCAGCCGGTAGGGGGGTGGGGGCAGAGTAGCACTCACAGCACCACAAGGCTGGTGAGGTTCTGGAAGGCGTAGTCAGGGATGTGGCTGATGCGGTTGAGGGCCAGGGTCATGGCCTGCAGGGCAGGGAGGTTGTTGAGGGCCCTGACAGGGATCTCGGTGAGCGCATTGTCGTCCAGCCACAGGTGGCGGAGGGAAGACAGCCCCTCAAAGCTCCTTTCCGGGACCAGGGAGATGAGGTTGGCATCTAGGCGCCTGGTGGAAGAGAGGATGGAAAGGATCAATCCAGGGCAAGACGCAGACCAAGGTTTGGGACTGAGCTGAGCTGGGCCAGCCTGGACCCTAGCGGGATGTTTGAGGCACCCTAGGACTAAAACTGTGACTTGGCCGCCACTTAGCCTCTTCAAGTTCCCCTATTTCGCCTCCATTCCAACCTATAATTCTTGATCCTTTATGCCATCTGTTCCTATTTATGGCATCAACTCTTCTTCTCAGACCCAGTGTTGAACCCATAGCCCCTCTGTGGATAACCAGTATTTCCCTCATACCCCCAGGCTTCTCAGTCTATGCCATAGCTCCACTGCTTTGGGTGAGACACTATTCTTCCCAATCCTATCTAGTTCAAGGCCATATAGTAGGGATGTTCCCACCATCTATAGAGGGAAATCTCCTCCCTCTGGACCTAGCCAAAGAAAATGCCTCCCCAAAGATTCAAGCCACTCCCTGTCACCCAACCTTAGCTCCATTTATTCCTCATCTCTTCAAAGACCTGGAATCTTGATGAAGACTCGGCCAAAGTCCTGGTACTTCGTGCTCAGTTGATTGCCCCTATATGCTACAGTGGAAGTCCTTGATAGGGTACTTTTCAGAACAGGTAAAGAGATGGTGGCAATCCTGTCTGCATGACAACCAGACGTTCCTAGGTGATGCAGGAATTTCTGATGCAAATTCTAGAAGATCTAGAAGTTCAGCCCAGCAAAACAAGGAGACTGCCCATCTCAGCTTTTGACAGTTGTATCCTAGCCATGATGTCCTTTATCAACACACTGTTGTCTTCTGCCTCCAGGTCTGGGTCATGGGCTGAAATTGGATCACCCTCGGTAGCTGGTCACACAGGGACCACGGACAGACCTCCTGCTGAACTCTTCTATGCTGTGGGGAGGCTCTGCCCTGAGGTATGGCTCTCCCACATGTATATGGCACCTCAGTCATTGACACCCCGCTTTTGTCCACAAAGGCCCTAAGACTCCATAGCCCTGAACCTAAAGAACTGATGAGCCTAGGGGTGCGGGGTGGGCAGAGGAAAGTCCAGCTGGCCTTCTGTCTCTTCCCTGAGCCAATTCACCAGTACTCTTCTTGGCAAATGCTTTAAGGGCCACTGAGAGAAAGCCCTTGGTTCACCACCAAGGAGAGCAAGCAGGCCGAAGCTGAAACCTCAGACGCGAAAGCAAACTGACCTGGACTGTCCTCAAAAGGACCTCCCACCCACATCAAACATCACTGGATGGGACCAAACACCCTTCAATGAGTGCCCTCTACTGGCAAGTCCTATCACTCCAGTTATGGTCCATCAATGGTGGTCACCATATTCTTGATGGTCTGACTGGCTGAAACTTTGTGAAAGTTTCCAAGCTCCTCCTGAGGATAATGTAGTTCAGACGGTCCAGGGGGGGGCTGGGAATCTGGTGTGTGTGTGTGTGTGTGTGTGTGTGTGTGTAAGTAGGCTCTATGCCCTGCATGGAGCCCAACATGGGGATTGAACTCTTGGCCCTGAGATCAAGACCTGAGCCAAGGTCAAGAGTGAGATGCTGGGGCGCCTGGGTGGCTCAGTTGGTTAAGCGACTGCTTTCGGCTCAGGTCATGATCCTGGAGACCCAGGATCGAGCCCCATATCGGGCTTCCCGCTCAGCGGGAGGCCTGCTTCTCCCTCTCTGAGTCCCTCTGCTTGTGTTCCCTCTCTAGCTGTGTTTCTCTCTGGGGAGTGTTTCTCTCTGTCAAATAAATAAAATCTTTAAAAAAAAAAAAAAAAGGAGTGAGATGCTTCACCAACTAAGCTACCCAGGCACCTCTGGGAATTTGTTTCTAAAGAAACACAGAAAGGTTTGGAAAATACTGGATACACATCAGCTATGAAGAATACAAAGTCCCTGCCCTTCCTGACATAGCTTCCAATCCAGTAGGTAAGCCAGACATACTCACAGAACAGTGATGACAGGGGAAGCATGGTGCATGGACATCTGGAAAGGCCTCCAGGAGAAAGTGATGTTTACATAGAGACCTAGTGGCCACAGAGGAACTGGCCTGGAGAGGAGATGGGGCAAAGAATCCCAAGCAGAGGGAAGGCCACTGTGGGAAGGTGAGGGAACAGCCAGGTAGGAGGCCAAGAGTGGTCAGGTATGGCTGCAGCAGGGGAGGGAGGGGAAGCCCGAGAGGAGAGTGTAAGGTGAGCTAGCCAGGCAAATGGAGCCAGAGTTCGCAGGACCTTGTAAGCAATGCTATGTTACAGGAAACAGGGAACCACTGAAGGGTTTTAAGCAAAGGAAGAACCTAGCCAGATTTCTGTTTTTGAAAAGATTCCTCTGCAGACCTTGTTGGAATAGGAGAAGGGCCAGAGTGGAAGCAGGAAGATCAACTATCAGAGACAGTTGCTTTATATAACCTCCTTGTCCAGAAAGGGATAGCCATGGCCCGAGAAGCTTGAGAAGTAAATTTGGCCACCCTGGTGTCCAGTACCAAAAAGCGTCCACTCCTTGGGATAGTTCTTGTTGCTCCTGACCTGGGATAGTACCAGGCTGGCCTGGCAGGCTCCCTGGTGCAATAAAGCCATCCAGCAAAGCCAGGAGTCTTCTTAGCGTCTCATAGGAATGCCACTATCCCACTTCCTTCCGCTCAGCGAGGGCAGTGTCTTGGACCCAGCCTTCTCAGAGTCCACACACAGATGGCTGAGCCCTGAGTCTGACTTAGAACCACAAAGGCAAAGTGTCCTTTGAGATGGCCTTAAGCAAAGACAGGATTCAGGCAAGGCAAGGTGGAAGTACCCTGAGTGAAGGCCTCAAGGCAGGAGAATAGAGGGCCAGTGTGGGTGGGGAAAGGGGGCACAGATTTCAGACATCCTTAGGAAGTCAAACTGATAAGGCCCAACAATTCACTGAATGTAGGGGACCAGGACAGCTGGGGCCTGGCTTGTCAGAAGGCCTGGGTCTGGCTCTCTGCAAATGCCTACCTAAAGGGGGATTAACAGACTCAGAAGCCCAGAATCCCCAAGGTGGGGGATTCTCTCTAAAGTCCGGGGCTGGGGGCAATTTACAGTGATAAGAATGACATCGATAGCAGCTAGTGCTTCCCTGTATCAAGCCCTTGTCACATGCCAGGTGCAGAGCCAGGGACAAGTGTGGGGTCTGTGCCTTGCTGCAATGCCAAGAGAAATCTTTGGGTAGTCCCTTTATACAGAGAGATTAAGCCTCCCAAGGCCACTTAACTAGTGAGCCAAGGAGCTGGGGCTTCAACCCAGGTGTTCTGGTGCCCAAATCCTTGTGTCTTGCCACTGTGAAATGCTGGTACTGGGGGCCGTAAGGAGGGCAAGACCCTGCTGACCTATTTGATGGAGCCTGGGAAACAGGGCGGACGCTGTGACTGAGCCCCTGGCAGGTGGTAGGCCTGCTCTGTGGATGGGGGAACGTGCTACGGGGCAGACAGGAAGTGGCGGTGGGGCAGGGCAAGAGGGAAATGATCTCCTCTGTGGCTGCGGGCGGAGTTGGAAGGTGCCTCTCATGCGTATGCATCTGTGTGAGCACACCCATGACCCACGCATGTGCACGTGCCTGCTTCTACATGTAACCTGTGGCCACAATTAGACCACCGCCTGTGTTTTGTGCAACCCAGAGGCGGGAGGGCCTGAGAAGGGCCACTTCTCCCAGAGGCAGGGCCAAGCACAGCCCTGGTTCAGAATACTTTCCCAGGTGAGGGCTGACTTGGATGAACCCAGGCCCCTTTCTGCTCTGTTAGAGGGAATGCCTCTCCTGTGAGGCCCTGCAGATCTCCAAGAGCAGCATGGTGGGCCATGCCTGGGGCTGCGGAAGGAAGGTGCCTCTCGCTGGGTTCCTGAGACCTGGGGACAGAGACATGCCAGAGGGGGAAACCAGGCAAGCTGGCAAATGAAGAAGGTGGGATAAGCACATGGAAGAAATGAGTCAGATCTGAATTTGTGTCTGCGGTGAGCATAAGGTCCAAAGATCTCACTCAGGCCAGGCAGGCTTGGGCTGGCATATTAGCAAATAAAAATACATGTTGCCCATTTAAATTTGAATCTTGAGTCAGTAACAAATAATTATTAGTATAAATATGTCCCATGTAATATTTGGGATGACACCCAGTTAAATTTGAATTTCAGATATACAAGGAACAACTTTTTAAACATAAGTAGGTCCCATGCAATATTCCTATTTCATGTGACGACTCTATCTCCAGGGGCTATGTGAGTTTGGAGGACGTGTGGGCGTAGCCGTCAGGCAGATCTAGCCACAAAGCCCCGCTCCTAACTTTTAGGTTGGTTTCCTCAGCTGTGTAGTGTGAGACCTGCCCACCCTGGAGACTGTTTTGAGATTAAATGCAGACAAAAGGCCCCAATATTAGCTTCCCTTTTAACAAGGAGGCTGTCCACGGGGGCCCTGGGGAGGGGCATCTGGCAATTATGGGTTCTCATGGCAGGTTTGAGGACAAAACACCCTCTTCAAAGTGGGCTCCTGAGGGGGCCCAGAGAGGAGTGGGGGAGGGGCAGGGGAGGAAATGGAGCAGTACTGGCTTCTATATTCCCTCTTCCCCTCTTATGGGACATCCCCTCGCCCCCTTCAGGGACCTCTGAACCTTGGGGAGCCCCAAGAAGTCCCCTGTACTCTCTCCCTGCCCCACCCCAAGCAGGACCAGGTGCTCTCTGAAGAAGTTGCCTGACCCCTTTAAGTCAGGGTTCAGGCTGTCCCGGGGACTCTCTGGGGCAGGTAGGCCCGGGCTCCCATGCCATGTGGGCGGGGGGAAGGGAGGGGCAGAGGAGCTTCCAAGCCTGAATTCACCATTTGGGACTGATGGACGCATCCGCAGGTGGGAGAGTCAATCCAGACGGACTCTGGTTTGGCAGGAAGAAAAGAGCAATTATACCAATTAAGCTCCAGAATAAAATCAACAACCCCAACAGCCCTTCTCTTTCTCCCACGTGGGCCTGCACTCCTTGAATGATTGCTGACTATAATTCTTACCTGCGGTAATAGGGCAGATTAACAGGGACCTCACAGGCCAGTCTGGACTTGCTTGGGCTCTGGGGAAACAGCTTAACCTCTAGAGGGCCAAACTACTCCTCACACTCTCCCAACCCCGGGGGTCCTAGGCTGAGGCGGGGAAGGGGGTGGGGAAAGTATAAGTGATGGCTGGGGTGCCTTTCCTCCAAGTCCAAGCCCCAAGGGCCAGGTGGTCTGAAAGTCGCCTGGCCATAGGCCATTCCAGGGAGCTGGTGACCTGCGGTGATATGGTGACAGGTGCCTGGTCCTGTTGGATTAAAATGAGATCAAGACCTAACTGGGAGCAAATAACAGCAGCAGAGATTCAGGTTAGACAGCAAGAAGTTGTTCACTGGGGCGCCTGGGTGGCTCAGTTGGTTAAGTGACTGCCTTCGGCTCAGGTCATGATCCCGGAGACCCGGGATTGAGTCCCACATTGGGATCCCTGCTTGGCGGGAAGCCTGCTTCTCCCTCTCTCAATCCCACTGCTTGTGTTCCCTCTCTGGCTGTGTTTCTCTCTGTCAAATAAATAAAATCTTAAAAAAAAAAAAAAGAAAAGAAAAGAAGTTGTTCACTGACAATGACCCAGAAGAATAACAGTGTAAATTCAGAATCACATCATATCAGCTTGAAGGAGTGCGGCAGCCTCACTGATTTTATATAAGGAAACTGAAGCCCAGAGAGATAAAGAAAATGCCCAAAGGGAGTGGCAGGGCTCCTTTCCATTTCTTTCTAATGCCTGGTGTTCTCCTAAAAGGACTGGATGACAGAAAGACACACACCTCTCTGAGCTGTATGAAACACATTTATACCCCAAAACCAAAGTCCCTTACAGCCCATAGAGCATTTGACAGACCTAATGGACACTTTCTGGAATTTCCTTCTTTAAAACATCTTATTTCCTACAAGATCTTAGTCAAATACGAGACTAAAGGGACAAATTCAGGGTTCCTAGTGGACCACCAGCTGACCCACGGATGTCAACACATATTCATTTAAAATGGATCATTCATGTAAAGCTCTAAGCTAGTAGTACCTGCTCCCTGGACACAGGATGACTTTGACTCTAAAGATCAGAATGTCCCAGAGCAGGACAGCAGGGAGAAGAGGGTGGGGAGTGGAGGGAGTCTTTCTGTTCTATTACACTCAGGTCAGGTGTGACTTGAGTCCTCTTTCCAGTTCTGAGCCCTGTGATATGAGAGGACATAGCGATTATAGGACAGAATACAGGAGTAGAGAGAGGCCAGAAACCAGGATCTATGAAGACAGATGGGCTTGAAGTAGGTTCCAAGGGCTGGGGATATCTGGGGAAGACTCGCTTTTCATCTATCTGGAGAGAGAGGGTGTTTACAGGGTCCCTCCATAATGTGGCTCCTGTCCTAAGAAAGTGTCCCCAGCTGATCTTAGGCTCTAGAGTATCCCCTTCCCTCATCAGCCCATCAGGTTTCTGCAGAGTGGGAAAGGAGGGCCAATGTGCTGTCTCAGATGCAGAAGTTCAGAGAGGGGGAGCCCCTGACCTGGTCACCGAGTTTGGTGGTGCAGCTGCTCTCCATTCAGGCTCTCCCAGGCAGGATGGGCTATGTGAGTTGCGGAGCCCAACATAGAATGAGAATGGGAAACTCCTATTCAAAAATGATAAATAATTTCAAGATGGCAAGAGAAGAGTCCTAACCTTCTGCACCAAGGTCCTGAATAATTAATTGCACAGGGCTCAGGTCAGCGAAGCAAGTCCTGCTCCCAAACTCAGAAATCCTCAAAAGCTGTGGGCCAGACCTTCTGTTCTCAATTCCTAATTGTGAGTGTGAGGATAAGACAGAGGTTGCGGGTGAGGTACCTTGAGGACAAGGACTGTGTATTTGGCACCCAGTTGTTAACTGGCTGCTCTGAGCAAAACCCAGGCTGGCTTTTCACCTGGAAGCCCCCAAGCCCCTCCCCAGCAGGGACCCGCACAGAGCTGACTTTCAGCAGGACAGGGAGAAGAAAAGAGAGGGTGGGGTGGGGGGCATCTCAGGCTCTGATTGGGGTGGAGTACAGGCAGGATGGAAGGGGAAGGATATTGAAAATGAAAAGAGAACAAAAAGCAGCCACTATGGAAATGGTTATTCTGTGGGGAAAATATTCCACGTGGGAGCCGTTCATTGCCTGGAGGGCAGCCCTGACAGCCAGCTTGCCAGGGAAGGTGAGGGTGCCAGCAGGGAGCGAGCTGGCACGTGCAGAGTGCCAAGGAGGCGCCCCTGGGCTGTCCACAGGCAGGAGGCCCCAGCAGCCCCTACCCCGCACCAGCGCCAGCCACGGGGGGGGGGGGCTCTAACAGGCTGGGGGGGCAGGGTGGGCGGGTGGGAGTTGCTCCCCATCTGTAGCATGCCCCGGGGCCTGCTTAGGGAAGGCTCGTGTGTCTGGGGACCAGGCAGACTCAACCAACTTGGGCCCAGTATACAGGTGCCTTTGCCTTTGCACACACTAATACCCTCCCGAACTGCCTTTCTGAGGACCACAGCCTGGCTCCCGCGAAGGCCCTCTGCAGCTTCCTGAGGATTCCATAGTCTCTACTGCCTCCAAATATCTCCCACTACCCATCAGCTTGCCCGAAATGCCCCTCATTACTTTAGTCTCAACTCAATCACCAAGTGTCATTCCTTTGGCCTTGAATTCAATCAGATTGGATTTAGTTCAATCAAAAAGGATTAAAAAATTCAATCCGGTGGATTGGATTAAATCCACTAAACATTCACTGAATACCTACTGCTAGGCCAGCATTGTGCTCAGTGCTGGGATTCAAACATGCCAAATAGAGCCCCTCTTCAGAGAAGCTCTCAGACTATTTACTTTATTATTTAATCAAACAGTTTAAAAACTTATTTATTGAGGGCACCTGGGTGGCTCAGTTGGTTGAGCACTGCCTTCGGCTCAGGTCATGATCCTGAGGCCTGCTTCTCCCTTTCTCACTCCCCCTGCTTGTGTGTCCTCTCTCGCTGGGTTTATCTCTGTCAAATAAATAAATAAAGCCTTTTTTAAAAAGAACTTATTTATTGAGAGTTAGCCGATTGCCAGCTGTGCTCAGAATTTTATATATATCTTCATATTTAACCTCCACCCTAGTCCAGTGGAGTAGGAATCTTATTATCCCCATTTTACAGGTAGAAAAGGAGGCACACAGAGTGAAGCCATTTGTTTGACTCCAAAGTCTGTGGCTTTAAACTCACAACTATACATACTTCAATCAAGTGAATACTCTGGAAGCTGGATCCCACTCTTTCCTCCTGTGGGAAATCCAGAAGACCTCACAGAACAGGTAACATTTGAGCTGGCTCCCGAGGGGGGATTAGGAGTTTTCTGAAGTGGCAGTATTAGAGAAAGAAACACAAGGCAAAAAGAACAGCACAAGAAAAACCATAGAGGCAGGGAGGGTATCTGGTGCATTGTTCATGATGTCAAAGTGAGCGAGGAGGGTGATGAGATGAGACAGTCAAAATTGGAAAGGGGCAGGTTATAGTGGGTTGCAGGTTAAACCAGCATTTTAGGCAGATCACTGAGGCTCCTGCATTGACACTGGATTGGGAGGGATGAGTGAAGGCAGAGGGAAGGGAAAGAGTTGAGAGGCTGTCTCAAGTAGAGAATTCAAAGGTATCTCCTTATGAAAAAAGAAGGCTCTTGGAGGACAGAGCTCAGGAGAACAGAAAAGGTGCAGACAAGGGGAGGTTTGGGACATCAAGGAAAAGCAAGCTTAGCTTTCCAAGGCTGTCAGACCAGGAACTCTGAGGTGCATGCCTCACACCCCACAGCTGCACAGAACAGACGGGTCCAGGGTCAGCAGCATAATTCTAGAAGTCTTGCCAATGTTTCTCATTTGCTGGAGGGCCTCAGGTTTCCCTGTCACCCTGATCCCCTAGTTAACGGGGGCTGTGGGAGGTGAATTATAGGGAAGTCCACACTTTGCATCAACCAAAACCTTTTATTCCTGTCCTTGGATGGGAAAGGGTCAGGGGAGGGGAAAAGGAGTAGCTAGGCAACCCCTGAACCACAGCTCTTCACATTCATGTGGCCATCACTCAGTCCAGATTTATTGATGAGGCTTCCCCTTAGCAAGGTGAGAACATCAACACTTGTCCTGATAGGGCCTTTCTAGTCTATGAAATTTTCTAGCTAAGGACAGCAGTCCAGTGGAGGCTATGAGGGAGCTGACAGTTTGGGGCTGTAGCCAGAAAAGGTGTTGACAGTGTGTACACTAAAATAGCAACCAAGCCTGGAAGCCAAGCGATTGAACTCCAGACCCAGTTCTAGGATGTTCCCTTCACACATCTTCTCTGTGCAAGGCAGGAATGTATATGTAGTCTGGACAGCTAAGGACTTCCCAGACCTGTGATTCCTCCATCTTGGAGGCTGCAGGTCTCTGGTCTCTTCTAAGATAATACTGTACAATAGGGCTTTCTGTGATGAAAGAACTGTTTAATATCCACAAAGTCCAAAATGGCAGCCACTAGGCACGTGTGGCTGTTGAACACTCATAATGTAGCTGGCATGGTTGAGGAACTGCACTGTTAAATTCATTTAGCTTTAATTGACACACGTGCTTTGTGGCCACCATACTGGATGACATGACTGTAAGAAATTGGGCTCAATGTGGGACACTAGGAAGACAGACATGGAATGAGATCTGGTTCCTGCCTGAAAAAGCTTACAATCTAGCAATGAGGATGAATAAATAAAATACCAATTGTGATGGTGTGTGTGTGTGTGTGTGTGTGTATGAGAGAGAGAGAGAATGAAAGAGGCAGAGAATCCATGTGTAGTGTGCACCAAGAGTTGGAGGAACAAGCAGAAGGGTGTGCAAGAAGGGTGTGAGTCACTCATCCAAGGAAGGGAGGGTAGGACAGATGTCACAGAATGGGTGCATTTGTGCTGGGCCTTGATGAATAACTGAATTTTCACCAAGTGGACAAGGGAACAAGCATCTCTGGCAGAGAGAGGAGTGGGAGCCAAGGTGCTGACCCAAGTACGAGTGAACTAGCTGCGTGTGCCAGGAGCCAGGGCTCGAGAAAGATCAGTAAGATGGAATAAGTACTTGGGAAGAAAATGTGCTGGTTCTTGGGGCCTTTATGATACTGAACTTTAAGCTGTAGGCATTGAGAAAGTGTAGGCATTTCTCAGCTGAGGTTGAAAAATAAAACTCTGGTTGGGGAGGGGAGGCTGGCAAAGGCCTTGTGCCTCTGGGTGCACAGAGCTCTTGCTTTCAGAGAGGCCTCTTCCCCTTCTCTGGGTTCAGTTTCTTCACCTGTGAAGGGAGGCTTAACCTTAATTGTCTTTCTTGCTCTGTCCTTCCAGATGTCTATACCTTCTTTGGACAAGTCTTCTGTGTTGTATCCCTATGTACCCCAGATAGGAGCTTACTGGACAGGCCAACTGTGGTGTCATGCAGAGGCTTAGGGCAGCCAATCCCCACCCCCATGACCCACAAGCATTTTAAGAAGACTAAAATTTTACCTATTCAACAATATGCCTTTTTAGATTTAGAAGTTGCCTATTAATATTTTTTTAATCTGTCAAGTATTATTAGGTAAGCTTTCAATGGAGAACAGCTTTTTGAGAGAAGGAAACAGGACACAGACTTGGAATGCAAGGAGCTTTGGGCCAGAGAGAGTTGAGGGGGGGATGATCAGTCTAGGTGGGAGAAAGGCTAAGACCAACTTTGGACCTTTAAGCAACTTTACCAAGCTCCCACTTTGATTGCTCTTCTCTCCATTAGACTGGAAGGCCCCTTAAGGCCATGGGCTTTGTCTTCTCTCTCCCTGAAACTGGCTCACAGTGGGCATTCAATCTGTGAGGTTTTTTTTAATTGATGAAATCATGAGTGCTTCCAGCACTGCTCAGGGAAATACCTGCTGAGAAGAGACCACCAGTCAGAGAGCTGAAAGGGACCCCACTCAACCAAGAGAAAAGGGGTGAGCATCAAAAGTCAGAGAGTTATTAGACAGTAGAGCCAAAGAACGTTTTGGGCTTTGAGTCCAGGGTTTACTTCTCTCCTACCCTGTTCACCTGGGAGAAGGTGTTCATCAACCTCAGCCCCCAGAGACAGTGCCATGGGGACAGTTTCCCAGAGACCCCACAAAGGAGGATGGCTGCTCCCCTCCCTATGCTGTTGACTGAGGTCTTATGAAGAGTTTTGTTTCCAAGAACTGTTTCCAACAGAGTCCAACATTTGGGTCCCATCCCTTGGATCCTAGCCATGCCTCTACACACCTAGAACCTATCACCAGGCCTTCACAGAGTGTGCACAAGTTCTGACGGTCCCAAAATAAAAACTCTTGGGAGTTGGAACCAGAACACTCCGGGGGTGGGGGAATGGATGGGTTCCCTGATGACAGAGAGCACGGGGAGCAGAGAACCCTGACTGAGCCACCAACAGCTTAGAGAACTCAAGCTGCCAGGGTGGGGGTTAATGGAGCCTTCAATTAATCTGTGTGTTCCTGCTCCTGACTGAAGGGGAAAGGGCAGCTTAGAGCTGCAGCAGTGCTTTCCTTTCCTTCTCCCTACACCGGGGAAGGTCTGAGTTTGTTGGAGGAAAGTGATTTCATCAGTTTTGATTTATGCCACCTAATAAGATCCTTCCCCTCTCACTGTCAACCTTTCGACAGATCAAAGATGGGATATTAAAACGAAAGCAATTTCAACTGGTTCTCCAGGCTATGCTAATGCTCAAATCACCCCTTCTCTCCATCTGTCAGGAGAATTGATGGATGCGCAAGAACCCCAGGAGGCAGGGAAGGCGCTTCCTTTGTATACATCAAAGGATGATACCTGATCATTCCTCCAAGTCATTCCTTGTGTTTTATTCGGCAGCAATATATAAAAATAATTACCCACCCTTCCAGGAGGGAGGCAGGGACAAGACTCTGTATAGCCTTTACGAGCTTCCCCTGAAGACACAGATCTAGAGATCTGGGCAGAAGGCCAGCTGTGTGGGTGACGATCCTGGAATCCTCAGGTGGGGACTACAAAAAGCCATCTCATCCATCCCCCAACCTCTAGCCATTGGATTCCAGACATCACGCTGGCTTCTGGGGACCTTCCTGAGCTGCCTGGGTTGTGTTGGAGAGCTGGGTCCTGTGGTTGTCTGGGACCTGATTCCTGCCCTTGGCAAAAGGCAGTTGTGGTTGGTAGAGAAAGAGGCAGATGGGAATTTTCCCAACTCGCCTCTCCAGAGAGGGGACAGTGATGTCACCCTGGGGAATATAAGTTTAGGGAATATAAGTAACATCACAGCACTTTAAAGATACTTAAAGGCTATCCCAGCAGACTCTGCAGTAAGAGGTACCACAGGAAACCAAGCCACGTATTACTATTTCTGAATATACCATGGTAAGAGGTGGAGAGGAAGGGAAGGAAAAAGTCTATATCAGATCTGGCTTCCTTAACACAGGGTTCCAGTCTTTCCCATAGTCTGTTTTCTCCCTCCTCAGTTCTAGGAGCTCCCAGGCTTCCTGTGGACCAGTATGAGAACTAGGGAGGTTACAGATGTGTGGTATCAGTCTTCTCCTCCCCAACCTCTCTACCTTCAATCAGTCTATCCATCCATCGACCCATCTATCCATCCATCTATCTATCCACCCATCCATCTGTCCATCCATCTATCCATTGATTCATACAGACTAGGCAGGTCCCTCCTCTGACCATGTTGTGATCTTGTCTTTCTCTTGATCACAGTAATCCATGACTTCCAATAAACTCCAACCCTTTAAGCTTGGGTTTCAAGATTCCTTTCCTGAAAATACTCTCTTATTAGCCTCATTTCTCTAAGGCTTCCCCTACTTCCATATCATCTGGGAAATATGCCTCTCTGCCTCCCTCCTTGTTCCAGAGTTCATGGTTTATTGATCTCTGTACCTTTGAAAGGTTGGTACCACTGTTTACAATCTGATTCTCCCTCCTCTCTTCAAAGCTCTACTTAAAACTCCTCTCCTTGGGGCACCTGGGTGGCTCAGTAGGTTAAGCGACTGCCTTCGGCTCAGGTCATGATCCCAGAGACCCAGGATTGAGTCCCACATCAGGCTCCCTTCTTGGCAGGAAGCCTGCTTCTCCCTCTCTCACTCCCCCTGCTTGTGTTCCCTCTCTGGCTGTGTTTCTCTCTGTCAAATAAATAAAATCTTTAAAAAAAAAAAAAACTCCTCTCCTTCAGGGGCCTCCTGACCTAACTCCACACAGTGCTGGTCCTTCCTATACTCATCATCTTCTCAATCCTTCCTGATTGATCTGTAAGTTATCACTGTACCCCAACTCCACACTAAAATCACTGACATAAGGAGACTGGCCATAATCCATCTCCTCTGGCCTAGGAGGGAAATGAAAGAAACAAGTAAAACACACTCAAGTTGCTTTCAGTTTGAATGGAGAAAAACTTGGCCACCTTCTCACTAAAATACCTGTGAAGACAAAGAAGAAAGGATGAAAACTTAGACCTTGACCAAAAGCAACACTTAACCAGGATCTGACGCATCTGCTAGCTCTGAGGTCAATGGAACCAAGTCCTCCTTTCCCATCTATCTATTCTGAACCCAGGAAACTGGACAGCCACATTCCTATACTATATGAATGATGCTCACTGAGTTAATAAATGTACTATCCACCCTAACCCCTTTTTCTATATTTACCTAGAGATTTCAACTCCCTGAAAATAACACCGCAGGAAGGTGGAGAGAAGGACTGGAAGTTACACAGTCATCCTGGGAAATGAGTGTCCCCAAGGTGAGGACCATCCTGTGGCAGATAGAGAGCAGGGTAGTGGTCATGCATCTTGAGATAGAGCTCCACAGTAGCATCGCCTAAGGAACGCATCCTAAAACCACAGTGTCTGGGCCTATCCCTAGGATTTCTGAGTCTACTTGTTTAAGGTGGGGCCTAAATATATTATCACTAAAAATTTCCTCAAGTGATTTTAATGTTCAGCCAGCGTAGCAAATCACTGGGTAGGCCTTCTCTTAGTCCTCAGCTCAGCGAATCAGAAAACTCTTCCCTGGGTGTGGAGTAAGATTCCACTGCAGGACACCAGAGCTGCACCAAATGAGTATTTGCTGAGATGCTGAAAATTGGCCTGGGAATTGTACACACCAACCTGCTTTCCATCTGTGTATCTGAGAAGCTGACTGAACTAGCACCAGGAGGCTAGAAAGCAAAGAGTGTAACTCACATGATCTCCCTAGTGACAATTACTGCACCTAGATAAAATTCACTCTATTCAAATATAAGGAGAAAAAGCACAAACTCCAAGTGATATTTGTTAACCCATGTTCATAGCATTATTCACAAGGGCCAAAAGGTGGAAGCAATCCAAGTATCTACTGATGAATGAATAAATAAATATGCTTTATGTGTATATGCATATATACGTACAATGAAACATCATTCAGCTGTAAAATGGAAGGAAATTCTGACCCACTCTACACCATAAATGAACACTGGAGACGTTATGCTATGTGAAATACAGCAGTCACACTTACATGAAACTTACCTAAAGCAATAAATTCATAGACAGGAAATAGAGTGGTGGTTGCCAGGGACGGGGAAATGGAGGAAATGTGGAGTTAGTGTTTAATGGGCACAGAGTTTCAGTTTTGCAAGATGAAAAGAGGTCTGCAGATGGATGCTGGTGATGGTTACACAACCCTATGAATGTACTTCATGCCACTAAACTATATACTTAAATATGGTGAAGGTGGTAAATTTTACATTATATGTATATTGCCACATTATTTTAAATACATTTTTTCAAAAGATAAAGAAAAATTTTAAAGCACTTTTAAAAAAATTCTGAATAAAAAGTGTTAGTAGCATCTCAAAACCCAGAAAAAGACCAAATCTCTGAAAATAATTTATTACCAGAATGAGAAAAGAAAAAGTAGAAGCTTTTTTGGTATCCGTAATAGCGTACAGGAAATTATGACCTCTATAAAATAGGAACAAAAATCCAAAGAAGAAAAAAAAGCTGAGATAGAAGAACAACAGCATAAAATGGGAAAAAATAAAGGTAAATCTGGAAGACAGGCTGAAATGCAAAGGGAGCTGGGTGGGATATGGGAATATTGCAAGAAACATAAAGTTGAAAGGGCAAAATTCAGATTTGTGGGAGCCTGGGTGGCTCAGAGAGTTAAGCCTCTGCCTTTGGTTCAGGTCATGATCTCAGCGTCCTGGGATCAAGTCCTACATCAGGCTCTCTGCTCAGCGGGGAGCCTGCTTCCCCCTCTTTCTCTGCCTGCTTCTCTGCCTATTTGTGATCTCTCCCCGTCAAATAAATAAATAAAATCTTTTTTAAAAAATTCAATTTGCTTTGTAGGTAATAAAAATAGAATTGGCATGGGCGCCTGGGTGGCTCAGTGGGTTAAAGCCTCTGCCTTCGGCTCAGGTCATGATCTCAGGGTCCTGGGATCAAGGCCGCATTGGGCTCTCTGCTCAGCAGGGAGCCTGCTTCCTCCTCTCTCTCTCTGCCTGCATCTCTGCCTGCTTGTGATCTCTCTCTGTCAAACAAATAAATAAAATCTTAAAAAAAAAAAAGGCAGAATTGGCACCACCGAAAAAACTAAACCAGCAGCAGGGAGAATAAATGCAACACCCGATCTTTGAAGTCAGAATAAAAGATGAAAGTTATGAAAATAAGGAGAGATAAATAGGAGAGAGAATTGAATTTGAGCTTAAGAACTTTAGGTGTTCCGGAGGATGAAAGCCAGAGTGAATGGAGCAGTAGACAAGATAGCTTTACCTGGGGGGAAGAAACAAAACAAAACACTTTGAGGCTGAAAAAATATATTGTTAAAAAGTGTTTATCATGTTCCAGGTAAACTGAATGAAAAGAAATTCATAGCTAGTCACATTTTGGCAAATTTTTAATTGTAAAGATGAAATTAGAAACATTATCAAAGATTTTACTTCTCAAAAACATGTCTGGGACCAGACAATGTATCGGTGAGTTCTTCCAAACTTGCAAGTAAAAAATGACTTCCATGCTTTATAAACTTTTGCAGGGATAGAAAAAGTTGGAATGATACTCAATTCACTATCTGAACTCAGTTTAACCTAATAGCAAAAGCTATCAATGAAAGCACAGAAAATAAGCTATAGAACATTCTCATTTCTGAATATTGTATTAGGATATAAATATTCTATAACATTGGCAACAGAATAATATGGTAAGAATAATCTACCATCAACCACCATGAGGATAGGGTAATTGCAAGAATATTGTGATAATTAAAATAACAAATGCTATTACAGTATAATGGGGTCAGTATATATAATCTCAACATATACTGAAAAGTCACTTAGTGACATCCCCAAATCCTAATTTTAAAGACTTAAAATACTGAAATAGAGGAATGCTTTCTCAAAATGATAAGTACTACTTATGTTAAAATATATCAAGGATCTGGGCACCTGGGTGGCTCAGTGGATTAAAGCCTCTGCCTTCAGCTCAGGTCATGATCCCAGGGTCCTGGGATCGAGGCCCACATTGGGCTCTCTGCTCGGCAGGAAGCCTGCTTCCTCCTCTCTCTCTGCCTACTTGTGATCTCTCTCTGTGTCAAATAAACAAATAAAATCTTTAAAAAAATTGGGGCTCCTGGGTGGCTCAGTTGGTTAAGTGACTGCCTTCAGCTCAGGTCATGATCCCGGAGACCTGGGATCGAGCCCCACATCGGGCTCCCCCCTCAGCGGGAAGCCTGCTTCTCCCTCTCTCACTCCCCCTGCTTGTGTTCCCTCTCTGTCTGTGTTTCTCTCTGTCAAATAAATAAAATCTTTAAAAATGTATATATATCAAGCATCATAGTCTATGGGAAAGTCTTAGATATTTTCCTATTAAAACCCAAAACAAGATAAATATGTTCACTGTCATAATTATTGATAACCCTAATCATTTTTCTGAAAATTCTGATTAACTCACAAGGCAGAACAGAGAAATAAGAGCTATCTATACTTATTATTTATAAATAATATTAGATAACTCCAAATCCAAGAGAACCAATGGCAAAACCCTTAAGGTTAATAAAAGAATTCAATAAAGTGACCAGATACAAATGGATGGGTATACCTCCACAGTATTTTCCTAAATTCCAACAACAAAGAGAAGATAATGCTGAAAACTCCTCCTTTACATTACTAATAGCCTCTAAAATAAAGCTCATGAACAGGGGCACCAGGGTGGTTCACTCAGAAAAGCATCTGACTTCAGCTCAGGTCATGATCTTGGAGGCCTGTGATCAAGCCCTGCGATAGAGCCCCACCCTCCCCACATCAGACTCCCCACTCAGTGGAGAGTCTGCTTCTCCCTCTCCCTCTGACTCTCCCCCAACTTGTGTGTGAGCTCTCTCTCTCTCTGTCAAATAAATAAGTAAAATCTTTTTTTTTTTTTAAAAAGCTCATGAACGAACAAAACACAATAAATACTGTAGAATAATTCTAGCAAGAAAAACCTTGGTCTTTAATGAAAAAACACAAATATTACTGAGATATATAAAAGATGTTTTGAATTAAGAGAAATAAGTCCTGTATGAGAATAAATTTTATAAATATGTAAACTGTCTACAATTCAACTTATATATTTAATGTCTTTCCAACTAAGATCCCAATGGTATTTTTTTTGGCAGGGGCTGGGGGTGTCTTCGCAAAATAAAACTAAAGTTCATGTCATAAAATAGATGAGAAAAATATAACCGAAAACTACACTAGAACTTCCTCCTATCAAACATTAGATTACCTAATGAGAAGTTTTAGAACTAATAATGAGTATAGCAATATTGCAAGTTATAAGATCAATATATGAAAATCAACTGTATTTCTAGAAACTTAACAATAAACGATCTAAAACTAAAATTAAGAAAATTACATTTACAGTAGTAACAACAAAAATAAAATACTTAGGAATAAATTTAATGAAAGGTACAGATCTATACTCTGAAAAATATAGAACATTGTTAAAAGAAGTTAAAGAATACATAAATAAGTGGAAAGATATCTCATATTCATGGGTTGGAAGACTTCATATTGTTTAGATGGCATTACTCTGAAAATTAATCTACAGATTCAACATAATCCCTATTAAACCCCCAATATCCTTTTTCTTTTCTCTTTGTTTGTTTGTTTCTTTTTTTTTTTTTTTTTTTTTTTTTTTTTTTTTTTTTTTTTTTTTTTTTTTTTTTTGCAGAACTTGGCAAGCTGAGGAGCACCTGGGTGGCTTAGTCAGTTAAGTGGCCGACTCTTGATTTCAGCTTAGGTTATGATCTTGGGTTGTGAGGTTGAGCCCCCATCAGGCTCCGTGCTGGACAGAGGAGCCTGCTTGGGATTCTCTCTCTCCCTCTCCCTCTGCCTCTCCCCCTCTCCCCGTCTTAAAAGAAAGAAAGAAAAAGAAAGAAAGAAAGAAAGAAGGAAGGAAGGAAGGAAGGAAGGAAGGAAGGAAGGAAGGAAGGAAAGAAAGAAAGAAAGAAGGAAAGAAAGAAAGAAATTGATAATCTGATTCTACAATTCATATGGAAATGTAAAGGAACCAGAATATCCAAAACAATCTCTAAAAAGAAGAACAAAATTGGAGAACTCACACTTCCCAATTTCAAAATTTACTACAAAGCTATAGTAATCAAGACTGCATAGTACTGGCATTAGAATATACATACAGATCAATTGAATAAAAGTGAATGTCCAAAAATAAATTCATACTTTATTTTTTTTTAGATTTTATTTATTTGACAGAGAGAAACACAGCCAGAGAGGGAACACAAGCAGGGGAAGTGAGAGAGGGAGAAGCAGGCTTCCCGCCAAGCAGGGAGCCCAATGTAGGACTCGATCCCAGGTCTCCGGGATCATGACCTGAGCCGAAGGCAGTCGCTCAACCAACTGAGCCACCCAGGTGCCCCTAAATTCATACTTTAATGGACAGATGATATCAACAAGGGTGCTAAGACAGGTCAACAAGAGAAAGAATAAGTCTTTACAAAGAATAGTCTTTGGGGTGATGAAAATGTTCTGTTGGAACAACTGTCTTTCTACATGCAAAATAATAAAGTTGAACCTCTACCTTACACCATATACACAAATTAACTCAAAGCAGATCAAAGACCTAAAATTCTATAAAACTCTTAGAAGAAAACATAGACATAAATCTTCCTGACTTTGGATTAGGCAATAGTTTCTTAAATACGACGCCAAAAGAACAAGAGACAAGAATAAACAGACAACTTTGACTTCATCAAAATGAAAGCTTTTGTTCTTCAAAGGACACTATCAAGAAAATGGAGGGTTTGGGGCGCCTGGGTGGCTCAGTTGGTTAAGCGACTGCCTTCGGCTCAGGTCATGATCCTGGAGACCCGGGATCAAGCCCCACATCGGCCTCCCTGCTCGGCAGGAAGCCTGCTTCTCCCTCTCTCACTCCCCCTGCTTGTGTTCCCTCTCTGGCTGTGTTTCTCTCTGTCAAATAAATAAAATCTTTAAAAAAGAAAGAAAAAGAAAGAAAATGGAGGGTTTCCTTGGTGGCTCAGTCAGTCAAGGATCCAACTCTTTTTTTTTTTTTTTTTTTAAGATTTTATTTATTTATTTGACAGAGAGAAACACAGCTAGAGAGGGAACACAAGCAGGGAGAATGAGAGAGGAAGAAGCAGGCTTCACGCAGAGAAGGCACACCGATGTGGGGCTCGCTCCCGGGTCTCTGGGATCATGCCCTGAGCCGAAGGCAGTCGCTCAACCAACTGAGCCACCCAGGC